>MCJB01033142.1:0-80809 GCA_002018475.1 Nicotiana obtusifolia | reverse complement strand
GAAACACTCCAAAATGTGAATAATACTCTGCTGAATGGCAACTGGAATATCAAAAAGCTATCAGATCATTTGCCACAGGACCTGGTAGATCACATAATTACAACAATAAAGCCCCCAAGGATGGAATACACTCTGGATACCCCATACTGGATGCTTCAGAATCAAGGTCAATTCACAGTCAAAACAGCATGGGAATACTTGAGGAAAAGGGAAGATCCTAAAACAGCATATGAGAAGATCTGGGTAAAGGGACTACCTTTCAAAATTGCTTTCTTCATGTGGAGAATTTGGAGGGCCAAACTACCACTTGATGACATCCTAAAAAGATAGGGATATCAGCTACCCTCAAAGTGCTGGTGCTGTACTGATCCAAAGGAAGAAATCATGACTCACCTCTTCTACACCTCAAATACTGCCAACAAGGTGTGGAAATACTTCATGCAGAAAGCAGGAATCTCAATTGAGGAACTATCTTTCCATCAAGCTATAGTAAAATGCTGGACAGCACAAACAGTCAACAGACTGAAACCAGTAATGCAAGCACTACCAGCATGCATCATATGGGAACTATGGAAAAGAAGAAATAGCTACAAACATGGGGAACCAGTCACAACTGATAGAGTAATCTACCAAATCTCCACAACAGTGCAAGCTTTAGTACATACAAGGAAGCTAGGAATCAATGTCCCACACAAATGGCAAGATCTCTTACACATGTTGGGGAACTACACCCCAAGACTAAGCTACAAAAAAGTCACCTGGAAACCCCTCTTGCCAGGATGGATAAAGATTAACACTGATGGAGCCTCAAAAGGGAACCCAGGAAGAAGCTCAATTGGATTCTGCGTGAGAAATGAAACAGGGGACCTAATCTATGCAGTTGGCACAGAATGCATAGAGGGAACTAACACAGTTGCAGAAACAACAGCCGTACAGGAAGCATTAAGATACTGTAGCACACAAGGTTTCACGAACATCTGGCTACAAACAGACTCAATGCTCCTAAACAATATCATCAATGGCTCATGGAAGCCACCCTGGTGCATAGCGGATCAAATAGAATAAATCCTCCAGCTTAAAGACTCCCTTGCACTGGTAGTATCACACACATATAGGGAGGGAAACAAGCTGGCAGATCATCTTGCCAACTATGCTCTCAACTTTGGAAGAATTAAGTGTCATCACTTCAATCAATTGGACTCAACAGGCAGGAAAATCCTAAATGCAGACAAAATGCAATGCCCTTACATAAGAGTAAAATTGACAAAATGACAAGATGCTCAGTGTACCAACACACTACTGCACAGGGCATCTGTTTAAAATCACAAAGCACACAAGAAGGGGAGAAACCTTTACCAGTATAATGATATCTTTATACACTTTAACTTTGATTGTTCATGTGCAGGGTGCTGGAAATACAGAACTGGTTACAACAGCAACACAATTGATGCTCAAACAGCAGAAACAGAGGAAAATGCAGCTATAAACTCAGCAGCAACACAAGGATCAAACTGGAGCATCAAACAAATAGCAGCAAATCTGTTCTTCACTAAGCAACCCATGGTTGCCTCACAGAAACAAAAGCAGCATAAACATCAGTAGAGTAGCAACACCAGCAGGATACTGGACAACCCAGAACAGCAGAACAAAAGGTAGAAGAAGCAAAGTAGAACTAAGAGAGCATATGACAGTAAGCATCAACCTGTACAATCAGAGAAAGATAGCAGCATCAGGGAAGGATCACTTGACTCAACAAACAATACACAAACTGGTCATCAACAACAATACAATTGGCGGAGATCAACAGAAGCAGATCACACCAAGAAAGCCAAAGCTACCAGAAGAAGCAGCAATCACAGCAACAGTTACCAGGTTCAACAACATGGCAACAAAAACAGCAGATATACAAAGCATGGTGTCACGACCCAACCTAGGGGGCCGCGATCGGGCACCGGACCCTGCTCGCAGAGTACCGGCGAACCCCTCGTATCTGCTTCCTTTCTTTCTCTTTTTGCTTATCATTTTAAACAAGAAGGTCATTAATTTTCATTACTACCGGAGACATACTCCGTGTACATACATTTACATTCATAATTCGTGGAAACGTATTATCCTGTTTTAGACATGGTTTACAACATACAACACTAACACTGTATTCACATACTACCAACATTGTCTAATGAGCCTCTACAGGAATAGACATAAAACATCCTATGTCGGAACAGGGCCCCCAACATGCCCAAAATATCTATACAAAATGCATACCCAATTATAGCAAGTCCCAAAGATGAATCTTGCTATGCCTGCTGAACTGGTGACCTACTGCGGTGGGGGAGCTCCGTCTGCCAATATATTAGGACCTGCAGCACGATATGCAGCGTCCACAAAGTAAAGGACGTCAGTACGGAAAGTGTACTGTGTATGTAAGACGGAAATACAAAATAAGAGTAGTAATGTAGGCATCAGGATAGGAACAGACAACTCATAACCGCGGATTTACCTCTGAAGGCAGCTAATCATAACATTATCATTATAACACCCCTTTCCATCATTACAGAGATATACATTTTCTACCTTACAAGGCTTGCCAGTTTCATATACATTTGCTGTTACCGGTCACATTACTTAACCGTTACTTTAGACCCAATACCTGTGCCGCTGCGGGCTTGCCATTTTCATATTCATTAATTGTTACCGTAACCGTTTACATGATCGCTACTTCATACAATCACACACATGCCTCTATGGGGCTCATAATCATACCCGGCCATTTCTAGGCTCGGTCACAACTACCCGGCCCTTATTTGGCTCGGTCATCATAGCATATGCCTCTGTGGGCTCATACCCGGCCATGCTAGGCTCGGTCATAACTACCCGACCATTATTAGGCTCGGTCACAACATATCAACCAAGCACACACATACATATATTCGTTCACATCATATACTGCAAACTTACTTACAGACTTGTTACATTCATTACCCTTCTTGCTCATATAATTAAGAACATCTTTTATCGACATAATTATAGGACTCAAAGACTTCCATCGACATTATTACTACGAAGCAAGGATAATCTTTCCCAGAAGGGGAGAACAACATACGCAATACTAGCTTCTAAGAGTAGAGTAATCTTTGGGGCTCATTTGTAGCATTATACTCAATAGGAATCGTGCAAAATAAAGGACGGTATAGTCTTACATACATGGCGCTTATTGCGTCGGCTCTCGGCTACGCAATTTGTCACAATTCTTTAATCTACAATTAAAGAATAGCTTAACGGTTACTTACTACGCTTGATAGCCATTATCAACCAAAATTCCCAAATTTCATGTAGTGATTCCCTACACTCCTTCTTCCCCTAAACTAACTTCATTCAGGGTATTTACAGCACATGCAACCTATTTACAACCCACAATGTTCATGATTCATTGTTGTTTAACTTAATTTATTTGACTCTGCAGCTCCTATTTCTATTTTAAATTCCCATACGCACATAACCCACCTACCATGAACGTTTGGGGGAAAACCACATGAAAGGGAGTAGTAACTTACTTTGCATGCGAATTATTCCGCCTCCTTCCTTGATTCCTTCAATTTCTAGGTCTTTGTCCACAAATGGGGTTTGTAGAAGGAGCAGGGATTCTGCTATTGACCCTCTATGTTCTTCAATTCCTTTGTTTACTCCCGTTAACCTTCAACCGAGGATTTGGAAGAAGGGAATTTGGTGGCTTTGATGCTATGACTTGAGAGAAGTCTTTGGGGGCCTTTCACTCTTGCTGGGAATTAGAAAAATGAGGAAGGGACGGGTTTGGGGTCCCTTATATAGGTCTAGGGGTAAAAAGCCACGGACCTGAGAATGTCCAAAATGCGGTCGCATACCCGTCACATACAGGGTATGCGGTCGCATACCCGTCACATACAGGGTATGCGGTCCGCATTTTGGTCGCAGATTCTACCCTAGAAAATCTGTCGCACTATGCAACGCAGTAGGGCCAGAAATGCGGTTCACATTTTCAAAATGTGATCGCATTTCCAAAATTTGATCGCATTTCTGGTCGCATTTTGGACATTTGTTTGGCCCAGTGTTCTGCTTCACTCTGCGATGGTGGGTGTCCATTCTGCAATCGTATTTACCAAATGCGATCGCATTTTAGGTCGCATTTTTGACAATCTCCCAGCCCAGGGTTCTGTTCCACTCTGCGATGGAACCTGTCAATTCTGCGGTCGCATTTGTCTTCTGCGGTCCGCATTTTGACCGCATTTTGCTACTTTGTTTCCTTTGAAAATTTTAGACCATTTTCCGGGTTCTTGGTTCTTTTTATGTAACTACCCCCTTAAGCCTAATTAAGTGAACGAATTGTACGGGATGTAACACATGGAAAGACAGCCTCAATGCAGCAAAGGATCTAGATACACAAACAGCAAAATATCAAAGTCAGCAATGAAAAAACAAAGCAATTAGAACACCAGATTCCCAGTAGACAGCAGAGACATAACAGCAAGGATACTGCAACAACTTACCAGAGAATCAGCAAGAAAGGGGTTTGGAAAGACACTCTTAGCACACAGCCAGCAGAACAAGATCAACAGTTCACACACAATCCAACACAAGCAATGGACCTGAACACAGCAGGAGCAACAACAAGCAATGCAGGGAAAGCCAAGAAAGAAAGATTTCTCAAGAATCAGCAACACAGACACAGGAACACCAGAAACAAAAGCAACATCAATATTACAAGAAACTATTGTCATAGGCCAAGGTTATTGGCACAATTGCATTGTGTGGTATTAGCACTCCTGGTGCTCATTCTAATGCAATTGCATCAATCACCTTACTCCTACACAAAAAACAGTACACACAAGAGAAATAGCATGAATAAAAATTGCAATATTTTCAGCAAAGATAACAGAAATGCACACAAAACAACCACCAGTACCATAGTCAGCAACAAAAGACTACCTCAACCAACAAAAACCCTTCTCATCAGGTCCACTCATACCACAGATGTAGCATCAAACACCAGCAGGCACCAGGCCAATACCAGCACTTCACTCCAAACAGGAACAAGAGCACAAATACCAGGAAGAATCAGGTCAGTACCAACAGAAGATATAGCAACATAATTTCTGCCCAACTCTCATCAATGCACACATTAGCACACAGGAAAAGCAACAGAGAAGCACTAACAAAAAGAGAAGCACAGGACAACAACACCAACAACAACAGATGCCAAAAGCAGCAGCAGGATAACCAACAGCCAAGCCAACATCTACATAAACAAAGAGCAGCATATAGAAATAGCAGAAAAAATAGTAATCAAAGAAGCCACAGCAGTCTGCGCCACTGTCAGGAAAATTTGAACAGCTTTACAGAGCATCCAAAACTAAGGCAAAACAAAGGGGACCAATGGACACATGTCTCACTTCTCAGACTATACCAGTTTTTTGTCAAAAGCTCTTGCGACAGGCCATGCAAGACACTTCTCACTAATCCATTAGGAGTAGGAATACATGTAATCAGTATAATTGACCTAGAAATACTTCACATTACTTTTGTATATATGACTACCTATCATCATTATAAGATAGATAGCCATTACATCAACTTAGATCCGACACATTTAGAACCTTTTGATCACTAGGGGAGGAGGTTCATTAACACCTACCATCCTTTAGGTACCTGCAATACAAGGTACATGTACTTTTTTGGGGAGGTAAGGTTCATGTCCCCCTCCGCTCATGTAATTTTTGCTAACTTAATTCAATAAATCCATATTTTACCCAAAAAAAATGCCGAAAAGAAAGGTAGAACCATGACTAATATTCAAATCCATGTCAAGAACACTTACCTATTCCAACTGGGTGAAATCGCATAAAAAATCACCAAAAAAATCACCTCAATCCAGGCTTCCAATCTCAAAATTTAATAAAGAGAGCTCAAAGTCCCGAAAATAACAAACTAATGGTTTTTCCAGCAATACCCTTTTCGAAAGCAGGCCAAGAATCGCGTTTGTGAAGAACTTAATAATATCGCACATAAAATATTCTTCGCTAACGCATCAACACCCCACACTTAAACCATTGCTCGTCCTCAAGTAATCCAACTACACTTTATATAGATACGACCTTTTTTCAACAACTCTCATGACTCATCTCACCAAGAATATTTAAAACATATTAAGCACAATACCATAACATCCTTGCCTCAAGATTTGACTCAAAAGCACCACGCAATTTTCACAACCCGCTCACTTACTCAAAAATAGAGGGTCAACGACATTGCCTTTCCTTCATGAATTAAGTGCCCTCACACAACAATAGACAGTAGTTCAACACACAATAGAAATCAAGAATAATCAGGAACTCAAGATAAAAGGAATTCACTCACTCCCAGAAACAACATTCATATGCCACAAACGACGTACCATGGGCTTGCCCGTAGAGTACTACTCTACTAATTGAGCTCATTCAGTCAAGGATTAAGTAGGACTTTAATTTGTTGTAATGTAGGCTGCGGGATGGGTATGATACATTTAGATTTAAGAGTGACTACACCTCCCTAAGCACTTTAATACACAAACATTTAACCATTCAAAACCCCACACTTATGTCAAACCATAACTCCACCTTCACTTCAATATATATTTAACTCCCTACTTCTTTAAGCACAATTACATCAAGAGTCACCACTATCAAGGAATACTTTTTACAATCATACAATTATTTTTTTTCTTTTCCTTTTCAATTCAAATGGCTCTTACTTTTTAAAAACATTGCACCTTTCTCCTTATTTCACTAGTTCCACTAAAAGGCCAAACCGACCACCCCACACTTCAAATTTTACAAAATTCATAACAAATTCAAGTGCTAACATGAGGTACAAGGTTCAAATAGATGGTCATTCGAGCAAATAGTTAAGAAATGTAATGTGGTTGCCAAAGAAACAAGATTACAGGCTCAAAGGGATTAACTAAGATACTTAACAATTAGATGGGTAAAAGCTTATAACTGGCTCAACAAAGAAACACCTGAATCACTTCCAAGACTGAACAAAACTACTATTTCACATTGCAAACACATGGGGCAAGTTCTAGACATTAAATGCAATGCACAGAATAACATAAAACCTCGCACACACATGGAACATAACTCACCAAGGATTGGACTATCATGACATTCTAGTCAAAGTAATTAAACAAAGTTAAGATCATACAATATAAGGTAGTTGCACAAGAGTCAAAAACTGAGCCTCAGCGTCACAAGGAAAGCACTCAATTTTCTCAAGGCATAATAAAGTCAAGAGACATTGCTTTCAATTCAAATTATAGCACAAGGTTTCCTACTCCTAACAAAATTAAAAACTATCTACACCCGGTTTATGAAAGCACTTTAGAAGAGAACAACGACACAAAGAAAAACCAAGGGGAAATTATTACACTACCTAAAAAAGAAAATCCTTTTTTGTCTTTTTCTTTTGACTTTAATCCCTCGAGGAACCCGGCGGATGATATCCATCGTTGGGAAAAATCAAAAAGTTTTCAATTTTTATGGCTTTTTTTCAATTTTTTCTATCTCCAACTAACACATATACATACAGCATACAATTATCCCCCACCCCACCCTTTAAGTTGCGGCATGTCCCCATGACACATAATTAAAAAGCATAAGGTAAAGAAAACTTTCCTGAACATCTAGTCGGGGTCTATGTCGAAGTCGGGCTCCATTCCGCGCTATGAATGAGTCGAAGTTGGGCTCTGTTCCTCACTTTCACTCAACATTTGCAGTTGATTTTTCTTTTTGCGCCCACTTTTCTACATTCATCTCAAATATTGCAGTTTCCTCACCCACTCTAAGCATGAGTTTTGTCTTGTGTATATCTAATATAGCTCTACCTGTCGCTAAGAATGGTCTTCCAATGATAGGGGGACCTCCTTGTTTTCCTCCATATTCACCACTATAAAGTCTACACGAAATACAAACTTATCCACCCGAACTAACAATCTTCCACTATCCTCTCTGGTGTTATAGTCGTTTGGTCTGCCAACTGTAAAGATATTGGTGCAGACCTTATCTCTCAAATATCCTTCTCCAGTTTCCTGTAAATAGATAGAGGCATTAAATTAATTAAGGCACGAAAATCACATAAGGACTTATCAAAATTAATAGTTCCTAATGAGCAAGGTATAGTAAAACTCCTTGGATCTCCACGCTTTTGTGGGAGTTTATTTCGCAATATAACACTGCAACGCTCCGTAAGCTTGACAACTGAGATCTCCTCTATTTTCCTCTTCTTTGTTAGGATCTCCCTCATAAAATTAGCATAAGCAGGCATTTGTGAGAGCACTTCTGTAAATGGTAAGATTACATGAACTTGTTTCAGCACGTCTAGAAATCTCTCAAATTGTTTATCCAGCTTTTCTCTATATATCTTTTGGGGAAAAGGTAAAGCAGGCATATGCTCTCTCTTCTCAGGTTCCTCCCTTCTCAACTTGCCTTCTTTTTCTTTTTAGTTTTCATCGGGCCTTTATTTATTTATTTATTTTTTATCGGCATCATTCTTCAGTTGCTCCCCACTTTCTTTTTCAGGTGTCACCTCTTTTTTGATGGGGGGGGATCTTTAAACACTTGCCCACTTCTAAGAGTTACAACATTCACTGTTTCTTTGGGGTTTCTCTCAGTATCAGCGGGGAGAGGTCCTAGAATCATCTTAGACAATAGAGTGGCTAGCTGCCTAACTAGTGTTTCAAAGTTTCAAAAACATGTACCTATTTCTTTAATAGCTGCTCCATGTTCCCGTATAGCTACGCTATGAGTTTCAAGCCTCTCATCAGTTTTCAAAATGAAGGCCTTTATGAGATCTTCAATGTCTGGCTGAATGGGCTGTTGAGGCTGAAATTGCTGCCTATGCTGATTTTGGAATGCTGGCGCTCCTTGTCCCTGGGATCTAGAGTTATTTCGTTGCCAAGCATTCGCAGTACCTCCAGGAGAACTACATGAAAAATTGGGGTGCCTCTGGCCCATTGCATTAAAATTTTAGTTTTCCCACATCATTCACTTCCTTAGTTAAAGCTTGACACTCATGAGTAGGGTGTCATCTTCCACATATATCACAAACTGCGTGAGGCTCACTATGTATTGTAACCAACGTCAGCTTCCTTATCTCTTTGGCCGCAGCATCAAGTAGTACCTGCACAGATGTGTTAGCATCAAACGGGTGAACACCAGTTGATCTTATTCTATCCGCACTCTCAGAGGTCCACAGATTAGCATCTTCAGATAACTCATAAAGAATTGTAACTATCTCCTCTGGAGTCTTCTTCATCAACGGGCCTCCAACTGCATTGCTAAGTGTTCTACGTGAGGCCAGTGTCAATCCATCCCAAAAGTCCTGTAGTTGCATCCAGAGTTCAATTCCACTATATTGACACTTCCTAACAATCTCCTTAAACCTCTCCCATGCTTCAAAAACAATTTCATTCTCTTTCTGGCAGAAGTTATGGATTTCTGTTCTAAACTTGCCCATTTTAGATGAGGAAAAATATTTATCAAGGAATTTTCTGGTCATCTCCTCCCATGTTCTAATCGAACCAGCGGGTAAGCATCGAAGCCACTGTTTTGCATCGTTTTTGAGTGTGAAGGGAAATGCCCTCAAGTACCCTGCATCTCGTGACACACCATTATATTGAAAGGTGTTCATAATCTCCTCGAAGTCCATTAGATGTGTATTTGGATCTTCGTTTCGCTTCCCTGTGAAGAAACAACAATTCTGAAGGGTTTGAAGCAACCCTTTCTTCAACTCGAAATTGTTTGCTACAATTTGAGGTGGTCTCACGCTTGATAACCTTGATTGTAGACTGGTTTAGTATAATCGCCAAGTATTCTCCCAGGCAATGTTTAATGTTGATTAAGTCTAAGACCCCTCTACTCTTCATAGATGTTCTGCACATCTCTAATAGCTGCTTCCTCAGCATCCCGTGCAGCTTGTTCTCTTCGTCGGGCTACTTCTCTCGTAGCCAATTCCACATTATCTTCACCATTTCCAACCATAAGATCTTTTGTTGAGGATTTCCCAACCTTTCCGGATGTCTCGGTGAGATTTCTTCCTTCCTCGACTGTCGCAGTCATTTTTCAATTTCTGGCTCGTATGGTAGCACATCCTTCACAGAAGTATGAGTCATGCACCAATCTAACCTGTAACCTGCGCACAATCAAAGAATTCCGAAAAGTAAAAAGATAAAAAGAAAAGAAAAAAAAAAAGAAAAATTCCTGAATAAGCACTACTAACTATTTCAAACACTATTGATTTTCAATCCCCGACAACGGCGCAAAAATTTGACGAGCTCGAAACACACACCTAAATTATGCTCGTTAATCAAATATAGCATAGTGCAATATCATATCCACAAGGATTGGATTTAAATAGTATCCTCTTAGCTTCTAGCTTGATTGCTATCCAAGATCAACAACAATTGAAATTTGTATGATTTCTAACTAAAATTAAGTAAGAGTCTAAAGCTATTGACTAATGACAATCGAGGCAAGGAATAAGAAAAGAAAGCTATCAGTGGGAGAATATAGGGTTTTGAGAGGATATGTGCAAGATAAATGTTTGGGATCTAACTCTATATAATTCACTTCAAATGTTCAAATGAATCTCTTGGATTCACTCAATTATTAGTTCAAACGTTCAGCAAAAACTCCTCTCTCGATCAAGTTTTAACCTCACAAGATCAACAAATTTAAGCACATGAAGATATGCAAGAATGTGCAATGGATTGGTCTTTAGGAGATCCTCTCTCGATTATCCTTCTAACTAGGTTTAATCAATGATTCAACTAGCCTATTTCGATTACTAAGAAGAATTAGTGAACTCAGCCGACAATATAATGCAAAGATATTAAAAGTTATGCCTCTCTCGATTAGATGAACTAGTGAATATATGATACAACAATTTAATCATCCAAAAACTCTTCAATACATAAAACTAGAGTTATAATCTACAAACAATCATGAATACACCAAATCCATCAAACCCTAAAGAGAACTACTCCATAGATATGGAGTAATTCATCACAAACATAATAAATGTATAGGAAAACATAAATTCAAACCAAACACGGGTCTTGAATGAGGAAGGAATGATGAAATCTTTGTGCTTTTGCTCCTCCAACTTCTCATTAGCTTCCTTCGGTCTAAAGTGTGTCAGAAGTCATGAAAATAACATTTTTCCATGTATTTATACCAAGTAGGGTCTGGCCTAGATGAAATCTCCCTTTCTTGGCCGAAATAGGAAAACTTGCAAACTTAATGTTTTTCATGCTTTGCACTATGCCACACCCAGTGCGTTGCATTAGTGAAATTTTCACGGTCGTAAACTCTCTGAACTTAGCTTGTCTGATAGAATTTTATACTGATGCTACGCACTCTGCCACACACTATGCCTAGCATTAATGTATTTTTCTATCAGAGCTCAGACACCCATCCTCTTAACGTTGTCAATCTTCTGACATAAATATACCCTATATTGAATCGCACTATGCGTCACCCAGTGCGGTGCACTAGGATATTTCTTCAGCTATTGCTTCTTTCTTGATTTTTGACATCCAAAAGTGATCCTTGATCCTGAATCATTCCTATAATGCATAATAAACATGCAATAAGTGCAAAATACTACCAATTAAAGATCAGCACAAGTAAAGTGCAATGAATTAGAGTGCAACAGGTGGCTAAAACATGAGATTATAGCCTACTATCATCAACCAAAATGTCAAACTAGGCCTGCCTCCTAGAATAAAGAGTCTCAAATCTCGATTATCCATTCGCAAATGAGTGCAAATATACAAGTTTCATCAAAAATGGTCTCAAAATCGGGGTACAAATCTGCATTTTTTTGCTAAAGATATATGTTGCCAAACCCCCTAATTTTTCTCTCTTAGATCCACCAATCAAATGCCCAAAAGAAAGGTAGAACCATGACTTATATTCAAATCAGAGTCAAGAACACATACCCAATCTTAGTGGGTAAAGATCCCATAAAAAATCACCAAAAAATCACCTTGATCCGGGCTTCCACTAAAAACGCATGGGGCGTGAGTAGCTACGGACAACCATCAGATTTTTATATAAAAGGGCATTTCGGGAGCCCACTTCTTCCATTTAACTTAGATGATTTTTGGAGCTTTTCTCCACTCTCTCAAGACCCCAACTCCTCCTATCTTCAAGGTGAGTAATCCCTAATAGTTTGGTATTTTATTCCATCAATTCCGCAGAGAAGTAACTCAAATCATTAGAGTTTCAAGAATTTTTTTCAAGAACTCAAAGGAAGGTTTTGCAAGATTTCTTCCAAAAGGTAATCCTACACCCTTAGAGTTAGATTCATGGATTAAGTGTTGGAACTTATAGGGTGGTGATTTAAAAGCATAAGTTCCAAATTTAAAATCATAGGCATCGTAGAGATTGGAGGGTGATTATTTTGATGGAATTTTGTTGGTTGGGTGAGGATGGTTGGATATGCATGTGATGTTGGAAGTTATAAAATACTTAAGTATGATAGTGGGATAAATTATTGGTCAATGGTGGTAGTTGGATGAACAAATTCTGTGGTTAAGAGTTGTAGTGATTTATGCCTATTAGGTGTTTGATAAATTGCCTAAATGGCCTCTTTTGTGGAGTTTGATACTAATATTTGTCCCAATGGATGTTGTTACTGTAGAATGAAGCTTTTAGTGTAGAGGATCATCATAGAATTATTGAAGAGCAAATTTGAGGGATGTTGGCTAAACTCCTTCTATAGAATCAGAATCCATGAGTTCCTTGTAAATTCAAAATGTGGGTTGCTCAAGCCCCTATTCTTATTGTTCCAAATTGCCTCTACCAATTGGTTTATCCGAATGCTCATGTACTCAAGTCATGTTCCAATTGTCTTATCATGTAACTCTCTATTGGGAAAATGTTTCAATTACGGTTATTATATCTAATGCTTATGACTTGAATCCATGTTTCAATTGCAAAGCATTGTGCTATCTTTTGGGAAGCAAATTCTTCGTGTTTAAGACTCTTATTACTCATGTATTTATAGTCATGATTTTCAAATGTTCTTTATGCCTAAGACTTATGAAGACCCTTGAAAGTGCGGCCATCGTGCAAAGAATGATGATTTACATGCGTGGCCAATAGTGCCAACGAAATGAAAGGTAGCACGAAAGGCTATAAAGCAATATAATTCGTTTATATGGAATATGTTTTTGGGAATATTGTTAGATCACAAAAGAAGGCTGGGTTATAAATTCCAGAACCCAAACTACACGTGCCGGTGTAGGAGTTGATTGGGGTGAGTCCCCATTTTATTATTTTGAGATCATTCCCCTTAATTGGGATGAGTTGATAGCTAGTGAGGACATGGCAACCCATAAGACATTGTGGTAAGACGACCTAGTCAATAGACGGAGATCGAACGCTTTGACGCGAATATGGCGACATTGTGTTTCTATGTCAACCCATATACGTTGGGGTGTGACGACATAGCCAATCGGGCGGAGATCGGACTCCATGTCATGGGTGTGGTGGTGTGTCGGTGCTAAGCATCTCCCAACCTAAAATAAAACGTTCACATGAAGCTTTATATGTTTTAATTTGGCATTTCAAATATGATTAATCAGTTATTGTTTTCTATGTTTCTCATCCATTTATCTTAGCATTCCATTCCTTGAGAGGGTATTTAGCTTTACATACTATTACTATTCCATATGTACTAACATCCCTTTTGTCGGGGGTGATGCATCTTGAATGGATGCAGGTGGTTCCTCAGCACGTGCTGGTGATCGCTAAAAGCATCATACCCTCAGCAGATTTGGTGAGCCCTATTCAATATTGGGGCTCATATGTTATAAATATCTTTATGTATGTTACTTTTGAGGTATAGTCGGGCAGCAGACTTCCATATTTGCACTCATGTTCACTTAGAGGCTCCATAGACATGTTGTGAGTTGTATTTTTATTTGCGAAAAAACAAACTAGAAATGTTGTAGTCGTTGGATATGTTTCCACATTAAAACCGACTTGTAATATTTTCATAATTACTATTGAAGCTCCTACAAGTAATGAAAATTGGTAGTTTTCATTTTATCCTCTCATGACTATCTCTTGTTATTGATTCTCAAATTGTTCATGGGTAAGGTTGGATAGTAGGCATCGATAAGGATGGGGCGTGACAAGATTGGTATCAGAGCCTATGGTTTTATAAGTGTCCTAGGATGTCTCGACGTAGTATCTAATAGAGTCCTACTTATCGGTATGTCATTGACCACATCTAAATTTAGGAGGCTACTTGGGCATTTAGGAATGTCACCCTTCTTTGATATTCTAGATCGTGCGATAGAGCTTGAATGTAAGATTGTCCTCTTTTTAACTTTGTGCATTGTTCTAATCTTTCACTACATGGCACCTATGAAGAAGGCAAGGAGTGGCCAAAGGGCCAAGCCACTATAGGGGTGGCTATTAATATTATACGTGATGTTGCGGGTGAGCACTCGAGTGGTGAGGATATTCCCCTAACCACAACACCTCTTAATTCTACTACTCTTGTCGGGAATGCACCAATTCCTACTCTTGCTTATGATGCAGTGATTCTCCTCCACCGATATTCTAGTTCCACCTCCAGCCTCAACTTCCAATCCTAGTGATTCAGATGGGGACCTTAGGGGAGCCATATAGATTTTGACTCGAGTCGTTGCTTCCCAAGCCCAGGGATTGAATGCTATACCTACTTCCTCTAGCTAGCAAGGAAATTCATCAAGTTATAGGGTAAACATGTTTCTTCAGTTGGATCCTCTAGTTTTCACGGGTACAAAGCCCGAGGAGAACCCCATGCATTTATTGATGAGATGCACAACACGCTTGAGGCGTGCCACTGAGACAGAAGCAGTTAAATTTGCCTCCTATCACCTGAGAAGTGGCGTATTCATGGTTTGAATTATCGGAGGAGTCCCGTGAGGAGGGGAGCCCTCCGGTGAAGTAGCGTGAGTTTGCGGATGCTTTAATTAATCATTTCTTGCCTGCCGAGACTAGGGCAGCCTGTGCCGCCGAGTTTGAGAAGCATGAGTGTATGGGACTACCATCTATGGTTTGCAGGTCTTTCTAAGGATGTTAGCTACATGATGCCCACAATAGAGGCTAGGGTTTGCAGGTTTGTGCAAAGAGTTAGCCTTTTGGTTATTAATGAGGTCGCTATGGCCGCCTTAAATTATGATATTAACTATGGGATGATGGTGGCATTTCCTCAAGCCACGAAGACCCGAAAGTTGAAGAATAAAATTGAGCGATAGGGTAATAAGATGGCCGATCTGCAGGGTTGCTGTGGTGGTTCTTCTAGTGGTGTAGTGGTGGAAGGTAAGTATTAGGGGAGGGTCATCTGGACCGATTTAGTCCTTTGCTCAGTCTTCGGCTAGTGCATCGCCCATCAGGGCTAGCTTAGTAGAAGTGGGGTCGCTTCATGCCTAGTTAGGGCAACAAGGGGCCTTATCAGTAGGTTAGTCGGGTGGGAGATTCCAGCCGCAGCTGAGCCCTTCCTGTCCAAGGTCTGGGAAGATGCACTCAGGAGTCTGTACATGGACATTCCCATATGCTACGAGTGTGGTCTTCGGGTTCATATTGAGAGAGATTGTTGTTCGTCCTGTCAGAACGTTGGTAGGGGTATGGCATTGCCTGCCAGTTCAACAGCTACTACTTATGCAGCACCTCCTTCAGATCGAGGTACTTTGACGACCGCATGGCACGCTGCAACTAAGGACGGTGCACACAACTAGAGAGGACCCAGCAGGTTCTGTTCTAGGAGGGGCCACCAGAGCTTAGAGGCTTCTCAAGATGTTGTCACTGGTATATTGATTGTCCAATCTCATGATGTATATCCTCTATAGATCCTAGTTATACCTTGTCATATGTCACTCCGTATGTTGCTATGGAATTCAGTAGAGAACCAGAACAACTTCATGAGTCGTTCTTCATATCTACTCCAATTGGTGAGTTTATTATGGCCACACAGGTTAATAAGGATTGTACTGTCATGGTGCATGAATCAGACACCAAGGCCTATGTCGTTGAATTGGTGATGGTGGATTTTGACGTAATAATGGGGATGGATTGGCGTTAATCATGTTTTTCTAAGCTTAACTTTCGAACTAGAACCATCAGGTTTGAGTTTCCTAACGAGTCGGTCATTAAGTGGAAGGGGGATGTTGTTATGCCAAAGTGTAGGTTTATTTCTTACTTTATGGCCGTGAAGATGATCAAATAGGGGTGTATTTACCACTTGGTCCGAGACGGGACATTGATGCTGAGGCACCAACGCCTCAGTCCTATCCAGTTGTGAAAGAATTCTTGAGGTCTTTCTTGATGAGCTTCCTCGTATCCCACTAGAGAAGGAGAAGGATTTTGGGATTGATGTGTTGCCAGGTACGCAACCTATATCAATTCCATCTAACAGAATTGCTCCGGCATAGCTAAAGGAATTGAAGGAGAAGTTGAATGACTTGCTAGAGAAGGGTTTCATTCAACTGAGTATGTCGCCTTGGGGTGCACTGGTTCTCTTTGTAAGGAAGAAGGATGTGTATTTGAGGATTTGTATTGACTATCGGCACCTTAACAAGTTCACAATCAAAAATAAGTACTCGTTAGCAAGGATAGATGACTTGTTTGATCAGTTTTAAGGTGCTAAGTACTTCTCCAACATTGACTTACGATCGGGTTATCACACATTGAATATCAGGGAGGAAGAAATTCCGAAAATAGCTTTTAGAACCCGGTATGGGCACTTAAAATGTTTGGTGATGTCTTTCGGGCTAATGAATACCCCGACAACTTTCATGGGTCTTATGAATCGATTCTTAAAATCTTTCCTCGACTCTTTTGCGATAGTGTTAATTGACGACATTCTTTTGTGTATTGCTAAAAGGTCCAGATTCGAAAAAAATACACAGTTGCCATTTAAGCCGAGTGCAGCACCAGAACTAATTCTGAAAAGATTCAAGATACCGGATATACCAAAATACGATGGGACTTCGGATATGCAAGAGCACATCACAACCTACATCACGACAGTAAAAGGAAACAATTTGGCACAACAAGAGATCGAGTCAGTTCTGTTAAATAAGTTTGGTTAAACCCTCATCTATTTCAACATGTATCTGTTTCACCATACTGTATGGCTCCAACTAAGATCAATGAGTAGTTGTAATAGTTTATTGATAAGGGATTCATCAAGCTGAGTTTATCTCTTGTATGTGACAAAATTGATTGATAACAAATGGTCGAGTGGCAAGATGATGCGTGGAATTGAAGATAGGCAAAGGACGAGTAGGGAAACAATTAATACTGAATGCGACGTGTGTGACCAGTATCAGATGGATTTCCAAGGGAACATCGTCAGCGGTAGAAGTTCAAAGGTTTTCCATCGGACGACATTCAATGAGGGAATATTCGTTAACTTTAACCGAGCAACCGTTAGAGAGAATATTTGCATTCAAGGTTTGTCGTTATATTAATCAATGACACTTTTATTCTCGCTTAAAAAGGAGATTGATCGTAGGATCTTGTTTCCTTGGGTAGAGCTATAAATAATGGGGTTAAGAGACATTGTAGGGACATGAAACATTCTACACGCAAAAGCTATACTTTACTATTTTGCTCCCATACGCTACTATTTAGCTCTAAATTTGGCAGCTTCATCATTGCTTTATCGTTATTTTGGTTTTTGTTCTCGGTGAGTTCGGAGCCAGGCTCGTTATCTTCTTTTATTTGAATCAATAATCCTTAAATTTTGTCCTATTTCTTTATCGTTCTTGGATCAAATCGATCCGCTTTGTCTATCAACCATGTTAAAAATTTAACTGCACCGCTTTACAGGCAACAGTTTGGCGCCCACCGCGGGATATAGATAGTTGAAATTGTTTTGTTCCGTTCGTTTATTACTAATGAGTTTCGGTTCTTTCTTTAGTAAAAACCGGATATGCCAACCAATGATGCCAACAACACACTTAAAATTGAATCACGCATTGAACGGGAAGAATTGTCCCAGCGCAATGACTCAATCAGCGGGACTCATAATGAAGCGGATGAGACGACCCCGATTCATGAAGATCAGCGTCCTCGGCATGTGTAGGAACCAACTCCTAATTATGCGGAGGAGAAACATGTTGTAGAAATCGTCAAACTTCGGAGGGAACATAAAAGACAGATCGTGGATCACCTCTCAAGAAAAAATCGAGCAAAGACGGTGTTAAGAAAGCATTGACAAATTCTTCCAACAACGCGAGCGAAAGGGTCCCGATTCCTCCCAGTGTTACCGCAAATCAAACCACTCAAATAACGGGAATAGTAACAGAGAAACTAATAATGGATTTGGGAATAATGACAGGGGTGATCCTTTCAATATATAGCTCATAGATTCATGAGAGAGATGAATGAATGAATGGATCAGAATGCGAAGGAGTTTCAGGCTTGGATGGATCAAATTCGAGGTGCGCCACCAGTGCTAAGAGGTCCAGATTCAAAAATACACACAGTTGCTATTTAAGCCGAGTGTAGCACCAAACTAATTTCAAAAAGATTCAAGATGCAGGATATACTGAAATACGATGGGACTTTAGATCCGCAGGAGCACATCACAACCTACACCACGGCAGTGAAATAAAACAATGTAGCACAATAGGAGATCGAATCGCAACTTTTGAAGAAGTTTTGTGAAACCCTCGCAAAGGGGGCCCTAATATGGTACTCTCTTTTACTTGAGCATTCAATTGATTCTATTAAAATGCTTTGTAGACTCATCCATTAAAGCCCATGCAGGAGCAAGGAAGTTTCAGGCCAGAAAGACAGACATATTCAGAATTGTGCAGGGCGAATCTGAGCTATTGTGAGAATATGTGATTCGGTTCTAGAAAGAAAGGATGCTGCTACCGGTGGTTCTAGAGGAGTGGGAAGCAGAGGCATTCACAAAGGGTCTAAATCTACTGATTTCAGATGGCTCCCAAAAACTAAAGAAGAGCCTTATCGAGTTTCAGGAAACCACATAGGCAGATGTCCCTAACCGTTATGAGTAAAAAATCAGGATAGAAGACGATCAGCTTGGTTCTTCGGTATCGACCAAGGGACCAGGTCGAGACAAAAACTAGGACAAGTTATAGAACGACATTGATGCGGATCGGCAGTCCTCTAGAGGTCGATTTCTACCGTACAAGAGGACTGATGAGCATAGAAGCAAAGGGTTTCTTATGGTAGCTCCTGACAAAAGAGCCGATCGTGGCTGGAACAATATGTTGTTGCAAGAGAAAAAGGTGCCAAGTTCCCTAGATTCTGCATATCCTAGGTTATCGGACTATAACTTCAACATCAGCCTGGTAGAGTTGGTATCGATAATGAGAAATATCAAAGAAGTGTGGTTCTCGAAGCCAATACGATCAAATCCTAGACAGAGGGATCCCGGTTATTCTGTGAATACCATGGAACTCACGGCCACAGAACTGGGGACTGCTGATATCTTTGCGAAGAGGTGGCGACGTTGTTAAAGAATGGCCCTCTTACGGAGTTTTTAAGTGACCAAGACAAAAACAAATATGGTCGAAGCTGTGACACTGCAGAACCTTCGAAGATAGTAGAAGGGTCACCTCGAATGACTATCAACATGATCTTCAAGGGAAGCAAAGTTAATGGTGTAACCGTTTCATACGGAAAGAAAACAAAGATATCGGTGTCTCACAACAAGAGACTCTGGGAAGTCACAGAAGATGATATCACCTTCACGGAGGAGGACGCTGACGAACTTCTTCTGCCACACAATGACGCTTTGGTAATCTCTCTCAATGATTTAGACTTCAAAATTAAGAGTGTTCTGGTTGATCCAGGATGTTTAGCCAACATCATCGAAGTGAGAGTTTTGGAACAAGCAAAGTTAACCGGCAGCATCGTGCCGGCGACAAAAATCTTAGCTGGCTTCAACTTGTCAAGCGTGACAACCCAAGGAGAGATTTTGCTGACCACACACGTCGAATGAGTAACGAAGACCACTTTATTCAAAGTGGTGGATTGTGATGCGGGTTAAATGTAATCCTCGGAAGGTCGTGGATAAACAAGATTAAGCTTGTACCATCTATTTGTTGGAGTCTTTCCCTTTGCTGCTGGAAACAGTCACAATGTTAATCAACATATCACTAGTTGTTAAAAGTTCTGACGCCGGAGGGAATCAAGCAAATAAGAGGAGACCAGCCGGCGGAGAGGGAGATTGACATTGTGACTGTTTCCAGCAGCAAAGGAAAAGACTCCAACAAATAGCAATTACAGGTACCGATGCCTTATCCCTTTCTGAATGAAGACGATAAAAGCGAGGAATCATCAGAATCATATCAGGTTCTAAGATATTTTTAGGTAGCAGAAGAGACGAATGCGACCAAGTCAACTGCAGAAGAACTTGAGCAAATGTCCTTGTTTGAGGAGTTTTTGGAGAGGAAGTTTCATCAAGGAACATGGTTAAATCCCGAGCTCATGTCAGAATTTATAAATTTTCTTAAATCTAACATTGACTGCTTTGAGTGATCGCTCTCGGATATGATAGGAATCCCATTGGAGGTAGCAATCCACAAGCTAAGTGTAGATCCAATCTTCGCACCGGTAAGGCAAAAGAAATGCCATATAGCATAAGTCAAGAACTTGTTTGTTAAAGAAGAGGTAACTTGACTACTCAATATCGGTTCAATCTGGGAGGTAAAGTATCTGAAATGGTTAGCCAATGTATTTGTAGTACCCAAAAAGAATAACAAAATTACAATGTTCATACACTATAAAGATAAGGCGTGCTCTAAAGACTCATTCCCGTTTCAAAACATTGGTCAAATGAATGATGAGATGGCCGGAAACGAGCTAATGAGTTTTGTTGATGGTTACTCCGAGTACAATCAAATCAAGATTAATCCAAAGGATCAGGAAAAAACTTCTTTCATAGCAAACTTGGGCACATATTCGTATAGTGTGATGCCTTTTGGGCTTAAGAACACTGAAGCCACCTATCAGACGCCCGTTAATAAAAATTTAGAGGATCAGATAGGTAAAAACAATAGAATTATATATTGATGACATGTTAGTCAAGTCTTTAAATACAAGAGATCATTTGAAACACCAGGAGACTTTCAACATTCTGAGGAAGCATAACAGGAAGCTCAACCTGGAGAAATGCGCATTCGAGCTTGGTTCTAGTAAGTTCTTGGGGTTCCTGGTCTCACAAAGAGGGAATGCGGTAAATACCAACAAAATCAAAGCTATCGAGGACATCTCGGATTAGATAACAAGTTTGAATAAATGCAGAGGCTAACCGAAAGGTTGGCGAGTAGCTGGTTCTTCTCAAGATCCTTAGGAAACTGTCATCACTTCTTTTCACTTATGAAAAAGAAGAATGATCTCGAATGGACTCTGGAATGCCAACAAGCACTGAATGACCTAAAAAGGTATATGTCCAGCCCCCTGTTACTGTCAAAACTCGGGGAAGGTGAGCAGTTGTTAATATACTTAGTAGTCTCGGAAGTCGCGGTAAGTTCCGTCTTGATTCAAGAGGAAGAAGGTACGCAATTTCCTATTTATTGCATTAGTAAAATATTGCTTGGAGAGGAGACTCGTTATCCCCACCTCGAAAAACTAGCCTTAGCTGTCATAGTTGTCTCTCGAAGGCTTAGGCCTTATTTTTCGTGCCACGCGATAGCTGTTATGACAACCTTTCCCTTAAGGAATGTCATTCAAAAGCATGAATTCTTAGGCCGTTTGGTTAAATGAGCAATCGAAATTAGTGAATTCGACATTGAGTACCAACCCAGGACTTTAATCAAGTTGCAAGTTTTGGCCAACTTTGTGACTGATTTCAATCTTGGGTTAATGCCCCTAGGTGCTAAAGAAGCAGTGCTGGTGTCGGAAACGGCGCTAGGAGTTTGGACCTTGTTTATTGATGAAGCTTCTAACATAAAAGGGTCTGCTCTCGGGGTAGTTCTGATCACGCCTTGGGGAAAACCCTGAGGCAGGCAATTAAAACTGTTCCTTTTAACTAACAATGAAGCCGATTTTGAGGCATTAGTTGCAGGAATTGAACTAGCCCGAGGACTAGGTTCGGAGGTCATAGAAATAAGATGTGACTCCCAGATGGTAGTAAACCAAGTGTATGGGATTTTCGATAGAATGGAAGAACACATGCAACATTATTTGAACAAGGTTCGGGCGTTGCTTGCACGATTCAGGGAATGGTCAATTATCCAAATTCCAAAGGAAGAAAATGTGGAAGAAGATGCATTGGCTAATTTGGGATCATTCACGGAAATGAAAGAATCTCATTGTGGCATGATTGTTCAACTTCCACATTCAGTGTTGGACATGATGGCTACTAGGAGGTAAATTCGACCAACTTGGTCTGGGACGTGAGGAACGAGTTCCACAAGTATCTTCGTCATGGTAAATTAGCCGAGGACCCAAAGGCATCCCTGGCACTGTGGACGAAAGTGGCTCGCTATTGCCTGGTAGATGGGCAGTTATACAGGAGGTCGTTCCAAGGACCATTGGCCCAGTGTCTAGACGCCTCGGAGGAGGAATACGTGATGAGGGAAGTCCACAACTGAGTTTGTGGGAATCATTCAGGTGTAGACGCATTATTTCTAAGGTTGATCAAGGCAGGTTACTACTGGCCCCAGATGGAACACGACGCAAAGTCATTCGTTAAAAATGTGACAAACGTCAATGTCATGCGCAGTTGTTGCACCAACCAACAAAACTGTTGCATTCGGTACTGTCCTCGGGGTCATTCATTAAATAGGGGATGGATATAGTTGGTCCTCTACCACCGGGCCCCAAAAAGGTATGATTACTTTTAGTTTTAACTAATTACTTCACTAAGTAGGTTGAAGCAATTCCTTACCAGAAGATCGGTGAATGCGAAGTGGTCGACTTCATATGGGACCGCATAATCTGCCGATTTGGAATACTGAAGCAGTTTATTGGTTCAAAATTTACAAAGTTTTTGGAAGGGTTAAAAATCAAGACAGTTACGTCTTCACCATACCACCCAAGTGCTAATGGACAGGCGTAATCAACAAACAAGGTAATTATTCAGAACCTTAAGAAGAAGTTGAAATATTCTAAGGGCAAGTGGTCCGATGAGCTACCTGGAGTACTATGGGTATATCGGACAACGGCGAAATCGTGCACACGAGAAACACCCTTCTCACTCGTGTACGAAGAAGCTGGACCTGCTCGCTGAAAGAGGCAGACAATGAAGCATTGTTGGTGAAGCTGGACCTGCTCGACGAACACTGGGACTTGGCGTAGGTATGGATGGTGGCTCAAAAGCAAATGATGGAAAGATATTATAATCGCAGGTCCAATATTCGCTATTTCCAAGTAGGAGATTTTGTTTTGAGGAAGGTGACTCATAGCACTCGGGAAGTCAATACCGGGAAACTGGGACCAACTTGGGAAGGTCCTACCGGGTTTTAGCGCTCATAGGTAAACGATCATATGTGTTGGGAAATCAAGGTGGAGTCAGATTTCCTATTAATTAGATCGTGACTCATCTCAAAAAGATTTATCGCTGATGTTTCCTCCCAATACTGAAAGTATGTGCTGCACTATTTTTACCTTTGACCAAATTTTTTCCCAATCAGGTTTTTTGGGCAAAGATTTAAACGAGGCAGTAACAAAAATTATACTATGAAAGAAGAGGTATGAGCAATGGAAAGACTTTTAAATATAAAGAAACTAAAATTTTTACATTGGTGGTCTATGTGGATGGTTAAATAATCTTTGGCTCGATGGCAAGCCTTGCCTTCTATTATTAAAAAAGGATTATTTAATTGTTCACAAGTTGTTTCCACTGATGAAGGAACATTCTGGGTACAGGACTTCAAGTGTTCGAATTCGCATGCTCCGCATTCGAACACTAGGGATAATTTCTGATACGGCACCATGAGTGCCACAAAAAACTGGGATTGCGAGAACTAGGATCTATGTTTCATCGGGACCCGGGACTGCACGATCAGCCCCGTAGAAATGAGTTGTAAAGGTTAGCCACATGCATTGGCGGCTTTATTTGTTTAAGCAAATGAAAGTCTTTGTACTTTTATACATAGAGGGAATAAAACAAAGTCGTTTTTCTTAAACTTATTTCTTGTCCAAATGATGAGTTAATATTATTGTTTGAAAGATGACAAAAACTTCAATAGCTTGTGCTGGAATGAACATGAGATGCCTTCTTCAAGAGCACCATAAAATAAGTTCCTTCTCTTATGAAAAAATATGGCAGAAACTTTAATCAACCAAACGTAAAAGGGATATTTTTGCACAACACTTAAACCCAAAAACTTTTTTATTTATCACGTGCCAAATCCGATAAAAAAGTTTGGCGTAATTACAAAATATAGATAAAAAGAGTAAATTAATTATGCATCATTACCGCTAGAGCTCGAAGGGAGAGAAGAATCTGCATTTCCCCCAGTAGAGGAAGGCATCCACTACCTGTTCAAGGCCTTCATCTTCTTCAGCCTCCCCTTCGGTTCCCGGATACTCGAATCCACTATTCAAGGTGTTGGCTGCAACGGGCTGAGCAGGAATATTTGGGAGCACTTAACTCTTATTCTCGAGCTTTTGCAATACAATCATCAATATCAATGATGTCTTCTTTGGCTTCTTCCAGAGTCTTCCTTCTGATATGATATATGGCATAGGTATTTTTGAAGATAAGTGAATCCTCATGATGATGGAGTTGAGCTCGGAGTTTATCAATTTCGGCCTGCAGTCCTTCCTTTTCAGATTTCATGACACTGAGGTGGGAGTCAAGCTCAACATTTGTAACTAAGTGAAGCCGGTTTTGCTCCATGACCCTCTTGATCCTCTATTCCATTTTGGCCCTCTTCTCCTTGGCGGAATTGGCCTCCTCAATTTTGGCACATAAGTCAGCCTTTAGATTATTTATTTGCTCCTCGAAGGCATACTCGACAGCAGCGATGGCAGCATCGTGAAGTTCAGCCATTTAGCCTTAGCTTCTTGCAGCTTTTCATGTCATTGGGTAGCTTGTTGGCTGTGGACCATTCTATCTAGCTCGCTCTGCTATAATCGAGCCTCAATCTCTTCCATCTCTGTGACTTTTTCCTCCAGCACTAGGGGGCATGCGGCAAGCTGGTTCCTTTCAGCTAAGAGTTGATCCCGCTCGGAAGAAAGTCTTTGTTTCTCAAGTATCAAACTTTGCAAGCCTTCAGAAGCAAGGAGGTTGGCCTATAAAAAGAAGCTTGTAGTTAGGGATTATCATTACAACATTTAAGAGAAAAGAAGATAGGAGGAAACTAGTACAATAATTGCGACGCACTCTGTATGCTATTGTTTATCAAACACTCCATAGAAAGGGAGCACATTTTATTCTAATACTTCGCCGAAACCATCGGCTTCATGTAATTAACAAGCTCCACCGGCTTGAAGAGGACATGGAACTTCTTTGAGATTCAAAGAGCGGGGCTTCGCGTTCCTTGGGGATCATGAGAAGGCATAGCATAACTGCTCCACAGGTTTCCGTGGTTGGGAGACCGAGGAGGAGGGGCATCCCTTTGTTGATCAGCTGGTGCGGAGGAGATTCAATTGGTGCTGGTGGTGAAGGGACAGCTTGCTGCGTTGGGCATGAAGCTATCGGTGTAGAAAGAGAAGAAGGAGGTATGGCAGAAGTGGTGTTGGTTGTTATTTGGTCAGCGGCTGGGATCAGAAGAGGCTTAGGGTCCAAGCTGCTTGGACCAGAGACAACAATGGGGCCGAGAAATGAGATTTGGCATTCTATATGTGAATCTTGTCACGCCCCGACCTCAAGGAGCACGACCGGCTCTCACCTGAGATATCCCAGTCAAACAAGCCTATTTGAGGCCTTCTACCCAAATATACCCATGAATAATGTGAGGATGAATACTAAGAGTTACACCAATGAGAGAATAACATGTACAACACAAATTTCATTATTATGGAAACATCATTTACGATTCACAAAATATTACATGTTGATAGTCTAAAAGCGAAAACATGTTTGACACCTACAATATTTGTAGTTTGTTTTTCCCAAATCAAAATACTACCCACAACATGTCTACACAGCCCCTAAATGACAAAAAAGAGTAGTACAAAAGTACCGGTGACAAGGCCCCAGCTATACCCCAAAAGAAATGTACATGAAGATAATACAACATATGGGCCCCGGGGTAGAATAAGGCTCACCAAATCCACTGAGTGGAGGGTTTACTACTATCAAGGATCAATGCCGTATGTTGAGGAACCACCCGCATCCATTATAGATGCAGCGCCCCCGGCAAAAGAAACATTAGTACACATGGAACAGTACTAGTATGTAAAGCTAAATAACCTCTTGTGGAATAGAATGCCAACATAGAGGGAGAAACATGGAAACAGTAAGTATACCAATCATATTTAAATGGATGAGCAAGAGTCTTAAACACATTGATTTTTCTTCAAAAGGAAAGCATAATTTTGCAATTTGAAAATGAATCAAGTAAGCATTTGGGTTAATCAATCGTTAGAAACAATCCAAAACGATAGGAATAGTACTTGGAGAAACCGTAATTGGAGTCCGCAAGGAATTCATGGAATTCGATTCTATGGAAAGAGTTTAGCCAACATACCTCGATTGAGTTTCCTTATGATTACTACAGTGTTCCACTACTCTTTGCAACTTCAATCTATAGAAGCATGATCAAATTGAACCATAATTAGGAAGGTGCTTGTAGTTTCAGCTCATTTAGGCATTTCATCAAACATCAAATGTGTGAAAATCGAATACAAGGTTCTATGATGGAAATCTTTCACCCAACAACCCATTCCCCAAGCCAATAGTTCATCAATGTTAGTCCAACAACCTCCATACACCTTAATCGGCACATGCATGCACGAATGACTAAACCCCACTCAAGAATCATACCTCCCACTCCTCACATTCAACCCAAATTCAAAATTGAGAGCCAGGATAAAACCTTACCTATTTAGTAGAAGACCTTTTATGATTTCTTTCTTGAATCCCAAGAGATGAGTAAGCGATTGAGGTGTAGAGATGCTGGAGCTTCTTTTTCTCTCTCTAGCTATCTTCCTCTATCTCTAAAATATCATATGACGCCATCTAAAATAACCCATGGTGTCTTATCCCGATATTTCCCTATGCCGATATAATCATAAATCCAGGTTAGAATTACTTATCCCGATGTTGTAGATGTTAATCTTGCTCTAGATACGCAAACTACGCTCTAATGTCTACAAAATAGTTGAGAATAAACAACAATCACGAAATAGGGCTATTTATAAAATTTTATAATTATTACCAGTGGGGAAATGGCCGTGTGTATCACCCCCATGTCCTCTTAGACATGAAATTTTGACCTGAATTTATAAGAGCATAGCTCCCATTCTATAATAAATTTTGAGATGGAACAAAAATGAAAATTGTAGTAATTTTAGTATAGTTTCTATTGATTCTACTCATTCATTATTTATAATTTTGTCAAAAAACAATACCTATTTTTCATAGAGTGTCCGTGCAAGAACCGGGTGTGCAATGCATGCTCATTCCCCTGCTCTGCAATTCTCTGCAACTTCCTTTTTCCTCTTCGATTGACCTGAAACTCACTCAGGACTCCCGCCATCCTTTCAACCCATGAAAATAAGTTCAATTCACTACACAGACTGTGGTCTCAAAGTACATAGCGAAGCACTACAAACCAAAATGATGACTCAATTCATCTTAAAGAATCTTAAAGTGTAATGACCTAACCGATTATTTTGAGTTCTAGAACTCCATTCCCCTATATGACAATTTTGGTAGGTTGCTTTGGTGTTTTTGACTTGCGGGAATGAATGGTTTGATTCCCCAAGGGTTCAAGTGGGATAACGAACACTTAGTTCTTAACTAGAGGCTTAAGGTTGGAAGTGTCACAACCCAAAATCCCACCAATGGCCGTGATGACACCTAACACGCTGGCTAGGCGAACCAATCACACAACTATTGAATAAATAGCAGAAACAAAGTATTTTATCAAGTCTAAATGAGATTTATTGTTTTAGTGCATGAAAAGAAAGCAGACTTTGAGGCCTACCGATGGATAGGTTACACAACCTTGAGTCTCCCTGACACATCTAGGAATCTACTCCTCAGCTCCTCTAGTACCAACTCATGGATCTGCACAGAATGTGCATAAGTATAGTATGATTACAACCAGCCTAATGCACTCACTGATTATCTAGACTAACCTCGACGAAGTAGTGACGAGATTAGTCAACTAATACTTACTATTTGAACATGAATAATCCATGAATAAATACAACACAATAATCTAGAAGAAAGAATATATAAGATGATGAGGTGTACAATTAACTGAGATAATGGCATGCTTTTAAACAAGAAATGATCAAAAGCTCATACTTGAGCACCGAATCCACATATATAGATGATATCAATCATAGAGAATTATTGTAAATGCCAACTATATATAATGTCTATGCATGAATAAAACTCACTGCCATCAACAAACACTCTCCAAGTGCCCAACAAACCTACGCACACAGGGCCCAAGGTACAATGGGTGAATCCCTAACTCTAAGGGACAAACTGAAGTCCATGTGCCATATGAAATCCGCACTAACAACTCAAGCTCCATAACACTCATCCTGCATGGACAACTCGTGTGCCACAACACTCATCTCACACAGACATCTCATATTCCTCAACCTCAGTCTGTATAAGAGTCTCCATATGCATAATGTATTAATAAGCACCAAAATAATATAAATGATGTGTGTAAACGAAAGAAATATACATGTAGAGACGTATGCTTGTGAATAGTATGACTATGGTCGAAATAGGTTGGGTGTGATGTTAGCCATACATGGTCGACAAGGCACCAAATGTCTAAAAATAGTTTATAGCATGAGTAAGAGAGCTTACATAGTTATAGAAAAGGATTAATATGTCATAAATATCATATGATGTCAGTCCGAAGCATAAAATAACCTAAAATATACCCCGAGCATGAATAATCCATGGCACTCGCATATACGCTCACCACCATGTATATATGATGCCCCCAATATGTAGCAATTAATCAAATAATGTCAATTTCATAAGGTTGATTCGGTCAAGCCAAGTGTAGGCAAGAAACTTACCTTTTGCAAGCCAAATCAACCTCCCACTAACACTATCACTTCGTTATCGGCCTTCGAATGACCAAAACCATGCAAAATATCGTAACGACCAGGCCGGTCATTTTGCATATTTTAGCCTTGTTCCCCTATTTAATGGCTTAGGTATGATTCTTCATTGCTTCGCGACTTGCGGGTATGGTTGGTTTAGTTTCGAGGAAGTATTGGAGTGAATTGGAACACCTAGTCACATGGTTGAAAACTTAAGTTATAAGAGTTGACCGAAGTTTGACTTTTGTGCAAACAACCTCGGAATGGTGTTTTGATGGTTCTAATAGATTCCTATGGTGATTTTAGACTTAGGGAAATGTCAAGATTTTTGTTGGAGGTTCCTAGGTTATTTTGGTTTAAATTGGCGAAAGTTAAAAATCTGAAGGGTCGGAAGGATTATAGGTTTGACCGGGAGTGGACTTTGTGTTGCCGGGTTCAGATTGTTGTTTCGTGATTTGGAAGAGGCTCGTTATGTCATTTGGGACATGTAATGCAAAACTTGAGGCCATTTCGAGTTGGTTAGACATGGTTCGACATGAGCTTTGACGGAAGTTTAACTAGTTTATTAGGCTTAAATTGAGGTGCGATTGGTGATTTGGACTTTTTTGTGTGATTTGATGCCTCGAGTAGTTCATGTTTTGTTTTGGGACTTATGTTATGATTTGATAGGGTCCCGAGTGGCTCGGGTGAGTTTCCAATAATTTGAGGTTGAATTGGATGGTCTGGTTCTGGTATTATCACATCGGCGATATTTTGTCCGCAAGAGCAAAATGACAGATACAGAAAGTTGGCCGCATGTACAGAGGATAGCTGGGGCAGGAGATGATTGCAGATACGCAGGCCTGATCGCAGGAGCGACTGCGCAAGTGTGTTCAGTGGACCGCAGAAGGAGAGTTCAGGATGCAAACGCGAAGGACTGGAGTTTAAGTGAATTCCGCATCTGCGAGGGATTTTCCACATATGCGATGTCACAGAAGTAACATTTAGAATGCAGGTGCAATAGTCACTGGGTATAACACTTATAATCGAGGGTTTGGCTTGTTTTATCATATTTTGAGATTGGGAACTCAGATTGGGGCGATTTGAGAGGCGATTTTCACTTGGATTCGGGTAAGTGTTCTTGACTCGGATTTGATTTTATTTCATGATTCCATCCACAATTTTTGGCTTTTTATTGATGAATCTAGGAGAAAAATTAAGGGTTTTGGCAAAACATATATAAATTGAAATATGGATGTTTGAACCCAGATTTGGAGTCGATATTGGATGAAACATGTATATTTATACTCATCTTGGAATGAATGTTCAGGATTTGTGATTTCATAATGATATAACCAAAATCAGGCCATCTCGACCTTTGGTTGGATTTCGATCATGACAAATATTATTCAAAGGGATCAAATATTGCTAAAGAAAGCAACCGTGCATAAAAAATATTCAATCCTTTATGAATTAGAAATGTCTACCCAAAAAGTCAGCTTAGACTTCCTTTAAAAATTTAATGAAATTTCCGGTTACCCATTCATCCATGAGTCCAAATGCCAAGATCCAAAATCCCAACCTTTAATGATGGCGCCTAACACACTTTTTAGGCAAGCCGACAGTTAACATAGCAGCTAACATTTAGAATAAAACATGTTTTAATAAACTAAACAGCAAAAAATCTCATAAATATCTGATAAAAGTAACTGAAATACTACTATAACCACTCCAAAATCTGGTATTTACGAGTGCATGAGCACAACTAAATCTCAACATAAACCAAACTCCAGTACAACTGCCTGAACAATAGAGCAGTAGTAAAGAAAATAAAATGAAGGAGAATCAAGGTATGCGAGTCCAAAGTCTCGATCAGGTACTAACACAGATCTAGCAATCCCCACGTCCAGATGTACAGTTACACCCGTACGTAAAAGTACGTCGTAAGTCAATTGATGTAAGCTTAAAAAAGAGATCATATTTGAAAGTACATAAAGTAGGTTAATGATGTTACCTTGGAGGTTACAAATATTTAAGATCATGAATAACAAGTACCAAGAAGGTTGGAAGGCATAGAAACTAAATGAATTGATTAAAATAAGTTTCGTCGAAAATCGACAAGCTAGAATGTTATAACATATACTTTTGGTGTGAGACTAGTGTTGTTAACATGATAAGGAGGTTATTTTATGATTTATTTTAGTCGTATGATAGTCATGTGTTATTTTTTGAAGTCAAGCGAGTTGTGGAACAATATTAGGCAAAGGTCATCACAAGTTACATGTATAATATGATGAACATTAGGTCAAATGTAGATCTTTTCTCCATATATACTTAGAATTACATGATGATCCACCTACTAAATTGAAGATCTACGAGTTTATTATCTAATGCATAAAACCATATGTCGATACCACATCGGAGTAGAGAGATATTCACATTTTTGCCAGACCGCGCAAGTAGCTCCTAATGGGACTAACTTAGGCGGTTGATGATTCTCCAACCTTTAACGGTCGGGGAAAGGCTCATTATGGTTAATGTTTCAACCCAACCTGACCCTATACTATCCCAAAACACTCTCAAAGTAGTCTCCATGATTCTAGAGTGAAAACCAAAACTAAAAACATGAATCCAATGCTAGAAATCCCGCGGTGCTTGCTAGATTATAGTTCTTCATCTTGTTGCTATTTTTGCGGATTATTAAAAGTGAATTAACCTAAGGTTTCATGTGGTTCTTGTTGATTAAGGTAAGAATCAGTCCCTCCTTCACATATACATTGGAGTTTCAAGGTGAGCTACAAGTGTTTGCACACCAACTTGAACACAAAAGTTGATTCAAGAAGAGAATACAACTCCCGTAGTGTTGTGGTGTCATTGAGGATAGTTGTGGGCTGTATTTGGAAGAAATTTTGTCTTTTATCTACTCGTTAAGGTGCGTATAACAGCCTACTACATGTTTTTAAATTTTTTTGTATGTTGGTTGCATTATTTGAGCAAAATACTACAATAGGAGACTTTAAATAGTATGAGTTATTGTTTTTAATGGACTATTTCGGAAAGGTTGTTTCCATGAGCATTAAATGGTTAGAAACCTTAGAAAATGACTTTCTTATGATGTTTTTATTATAAATATATTGTATACGTGTCCAACTTCTTGTTGGTACTGTGAGTATGAAGAGAAAGGACAACATAACAATGGAAAGTTGTACTTGTTGTTGTTGTTGGATTGTTAGGCTGTTTGAGGGTGAATGTTGATGTGCACAAGAGTTGAGAAGTCCTCCCATTGTACTTAATATCATTCTGGATATGTTGTTAAAGTTAATGAATGAATGTCTTTGGGCTTAAAGGGTTCAAAAGGGAGTCAATCCGAGCTTGTCGTTCGTCGTGTTAAATAGTAGTTTCGTCGGTGATGTTTATGCATTTATTATTGTGCAGCTTGATTTGTGTTGTGGTGTTGAAAGTATATAGTTGAAGGTTGTAATGGTTCTTATTGGTTTACTGACTTGGGAAAAAAAGGAAAACAGGGGAGATGCTGCCTGTTTTAATATAAAATAAGCTTGTCGTTCGTTGTGCGATAGTTACATATTTCGTAGCTTAATGATCGCATTATAATCGTTGTTTTAGATTGAATTGCGATGAGACGAGTTAAATGTGGTTATTGGAAAGATTGTGATAGGTATCTTAAGGCTAATCCTTTACTTCAATTAGGCATGATCCCGTAACTACTTGTGTTTGATATCACGACATAACGAGAAGTTTGTATTCCTAAATTTATGTACATTATTCTAGTCTCTTAAGTTACAGAATTCTCCCTTATCAAGACTTTATATCCAGTTAAGTATTGTCTTCTTTCAGTGAATAGAGTAAAGAGTCTATATATATACAGCATCGAATACACTATTTTTACCACCGAGCTATATTCGGTAGGCAGACCCCTATTGGGCATCCTATAACCAGGCTGTAAGTTATATACCGAGCCTATGGTGGCCGAACGCCTATGAGCGGGCCTAGAATGGCCAAGATACAGAGCCTAGTATGGTTGAGTGCCTATGAGTGAGCCTACCACGGCTGAGCAGTTACATAAACCGAGCCTTATAGGACCGGATAACTATTTTACTTACTATATTGAGAGAGTTGAGTCAGTATCAGCAGGTAAGTGTATCAATTATTCTATTGCCTAATATACTCGGTACATTATTCCGTACCGAAGACCCCCTCCCCCGGCACGGTGGAGGTTCCGTAGCACGTCATGAGCACCGGGCTAAGGAGCGGAGAAAGAACTTGAACATTGACAATAGAAAGTTGAATACTACCATTCTTTCGCGTTGACTCTTCCGCGGAGTAGCCTAAGGAATCCCCCTTTTCGCTTATTACTCCTATAGAACGAGAGATTCAGCAACATTTACTGAGTAAAAAGAAAGGTCCACTTTCTTTTATAAGAAAACTTCTTATAAACTAAGATTAGTCTTGGATTAGGTAGGAAAGGGGATCGCATCACCGACCATAACTATTATTAATAGGAAGGTAAGTACAAAAAATTATCTTTCTCTATTGGATTGACAATGTAAATTTATTCGGATGATGTGATAATTTATGTAGCCGAGTCACGAGGACTTCTTCTTCTACTCCCTTCCCAAAAGATAGAGGGAACTTAGCCTTTGACAAAGTAGTAGCTGACATAGGAATAACTTTCAAAGGAAGAGCTCCCGCTAAGATTCTAACTTATTTGGAAACTAGAGTTGCTGCCCCTGCAGACTCTTCTTTTGAAGAATCTGATTCGCTAACATTGGTATACTGAATGTGTCTTCCTTGCCAACCTTCGCTTCTAGAAGGAAGTAAGTAGAAGCTGACCCTCCTACATACACTGCAGGGAAGGACCCCTCCAGTGGCATACTTTATGGAGAAAGGCTTCCATCAGCAGGCAGGTATTTACTTTTATAATACCTTCACGTCTTGTTGTCAAACCTACTACTATTCATATTATAAATTATCTCTCTTGCACATATAATTGGGCTTTGTGTCTTCTTGAGCGATTGAAGTGCCTCACGGATGTGGAGCACGAACGCATAAAACTTTTTGCTTTTCCTTTCCCTCCCTCGCTTACAGTTACTTCCAATTCCAACCAATTTCTAGTTAATACACCCATAAGAACCCGACAATCCCCCGTATGGAGCCACCGTCGTTTCATCTGCCATGTACTCTCTAGTCACCACTCCTCCGAGTATGACAAAGTGAAAGGAGACAAGACTCACCTCCCCCTACATTGTCAATCACAGTCGTCTCGTCTATTCTATTCTTGAGAGCGTGCAGATAGAAGGCCCTTTTCGTGTTCGGTGACCTTCGCTGAGGTTTTTGATCTACCTCTGAAACCTAAATCCATCTTTTTAAATGGCTAATGCCTAGATTAGGTCTTAATAAAAAGGTTGTCCATAGAAAGAATTAACTCTAGGCTCAAACCACCATCTTGGACTTCCAGCATTTGCTTCAGACAAAAAGTTTGGGACTCAAAATGTGCTCTCATGAGGCAGGGAAAAGGCTTTCGAGGCTTACACCTCCCTATTACAAGACCTAAAAAAGGCTTTCAGTAGCGCCCTTAGAATCTAATTTGAAGCGCCATTAGTTGTAGCTGTGGCCACACCAACCCTTTCGTTCTTATCGCTCCGGATTGGCAGTCCTTCCAGCACCGGATATGGATTCTGTGAGGGGTGTCATCAAGCAGAGGTTACTTGTGCACCGCTTGGGTCAGAAGAATGTCTCGGTTTCCGAGCATGAGATAGGGCAAGTTGTCAATCTGAAGAACGACATTATAAATAGAATGGGCGAACTGGACCCCGACCCCTTCTTGACTAGCCATCGAAGGAGGCTCATTCGGGAGGTCTTTTGTTGGGGACGCTGCACTTCATGCCTACAGGTCATGATAGAAAGCTGGATAGACATTCCTAGTAGACAGAGTGAAACATCAAGTTGGTTAGTAAGCTTCACTTCCTCATAGGTACCAAGTCTAGACTTTGGAGTCCATTATATATATATATATATATATATATAGGTTTTATGGGTTAATCGAGGCCCTGTCCCGACCATGATACAGTTTAGTTATGTCAAAAGGCTTAAAGATAAGTCTTGTATATTTAGTATCAGTATTGTTGCCTTGTCAGCATTGTGTACATGTTCAATCTTGTTTTGCTGGTTGTAGACGTTCATGGTGGCCTCATCGGCATGTAAAACTATATATATATGAGCTTTTGGGTAAGTTTACCCCTCAGATGAGAGAGATGTTATTTTCAGATGATTCAGAATACTGCCTCGTTCTCCTTGATTAGTATTGTCAGCTTGCAGGTAGGCCTCATTTTCCTATGTCGAGGGCTACCCCTCCAGAGTTCATAGTTACAGAGTGGTACGCTCAGGCCGAGCACAGCAGTGGGTGCCAGCCACGCCACCCAGGTTTGGGACGTGACAAACTTGGTATCAAAGCAGTTATATCCTAGGGAATCTACAAGTCGTGTCTAGTAGACCCTTGTTTATAGATGTGTTGTTAACCTCATTATATAAACAGGAAGCTAAGAGGCATTTAGGAGTTTGTTACCTTTCTTTCAAATCCAAATCGTGCTATAGAGTTGAGTTATATGAGTTTAAGCTAGGACTTATGTTTAATAATGATACAAAGATGCTTGCAATTAGAAATATTACAGCTAGCCAAAGGTATAAAACAATAATAGGTAAGGGCACTAATAGAGAGAGAGTTCTTGACGACGTGGCCCTGTTTGAGGCCCTATCAGATCGAGCATGGCAGATGTGCAAATTTCAAACATAAGACCATAAGATGGGAATATTAAAAACACCCCATGAAAAGTAGGCCATGGGAGTATTAGAAGGCAAAATTATGAGTTTCAACAGGCAATAGAAGCTAGGTGAAGAAGGGTACGAAGTACCAAGCTTGTGAAGATTATCAGTATTTATAATTCAGGCAGAGAAATAAAAGCACTTTGATTTACCCTCAACAATAACAGAGGTATGTATAATTGGCCACACCCATCTCAGTTATGACCTATGGGAGCTAACATATATAGTTTAAGAGAAGATGGGATATTAGGATCCAGCAGGGTTAGAGTAAACCAAAGTGGTGGATGGATTGTTAGCATTAGCTAACATTTCCGAAGGATATTCGAAACGGGGTAATGGTTCTCCGTGTGAGACAATCAGATGCTATACTCAAGAATAGTACAGTTAGATATGAACACTACAACGTTCAGAAGATTGAGAAGGTAGGCACTGACATCCTAGAAGGGATAAATATTTACTTTAGTATGACTCCCGTCCCTAGTAAAGAGAGAACGTTAGGCGCTTCGAAGAGCCAGTGAGATGGAGCAAAGGGAGCTATAGTGAAAATATCTTTCGTTGAAGTTTTCAGAATAAAGTAATATACAAAATTATTAGCATGAGAATAAGAAGAGAGAGAGTGAAGCATTATGAGTAAGATGTGCTAAATGTTTGATAATGGTAAATCAAAATATGATAAGATGATAGAGTCTGTAGTCAACTGAAGAAAAAGACAAACGGACACATGCCTTGAGAATATAAAAGAGTATAAGCCATAAATTTATATCCTCACTTTGAGAAATGAATAGGCGATTCTAACGAGATTACCAGAAGGCTAAGTTAGACCCACGAAGTGATAAAAATCAGCATGGTCTAGCAAACAAGATGAAATTAAGGACCAGAGGATTTGTTAATAGTCGACATCATGAGAATTTCAGAGACCGTGTTCCATCAATAATAGAAAGGACAACAGGAGAAATAGCCATTAAAGCTCATCGAGGAAGACGCTTACCAACGGCAAGAAATAACCTTTAAAGGTCATTCAGGAAGACGCTTGCCAAAAGCAAGCACTATGAGCAGAGTTAATCTTAAGGGACTAAGTGTGCCAGTTACACTAGGTATCACTCTCGTGCGCAAGAAATTCAGTTATCCCTGATACAGAGTGATTACTGCAACGCGAGTAACAGTCATTGAAAATATAGAAAGATGTCGAAGATAAAGAGGTAAAACCTCTGCATGTATAACTTCAGAGCATTAAATGCTAGTACTCCCCTAAAGTAGGGAAGATGGTGTGATATGGTATTATTTCAGAGTTAAATGGTTTAGATAACTATGGAATAGTAAAAGAAGAATGCAGTAAAAAGGCAAACGGAATGAGATTGCATTTATTCATATCCAACATATATGTTACGACTTCAGAACATTATGCAAGCGCGACGCCACATAAAGGCGATAAGGGTTCTCGCCCAGGATGTTTTTGATAAATAAGTGTGAATAAACACTTGATACCTAAGGAGTATTTGAGTGAGATATGATAAGACAAAAGAAATAACCCAAGAGACATTACGTAAAAATATGGATATGAGAATATACCAACGAGTAGTCAGTAATTGGTTCTGAAAGAATCTAGTTATGGCTGGACAAGATGATACAAATATATCAATAGATCGCGCAAGATAAGCGTAGTGAAACCCAACATAAGGAATTCAGTCTCGTAGATATGACATTGTAATCCTTGAGAAACTTTCAGATAGGAGTTAATGTAGTTAATGATATCGTATAAATGTTACAAAAATAAAAGAGAGTGCCATTGGGGAGAGAATGCAAATTTTATTTCAGAAGTAACCCTACGTGCATAAAGGCGTGGAGGTAAGTAAATAAGGATAATTATGGGTGAGTAAGAATATCAAAAATACCTTCGGGTATACGATGTAATTAGCTTGCAGCTTCACAGGAGTCAGAGGGTCTTCCCTAAGTACTACAACGAAAGACTAGCTGAGGAAATAAGGAAGAAGGCTTCAACCTAAGGATAGTGACCTAAAGAAGAAATTATCTTGTAACAATAGTCTCACTAAACCAATGTATGCACTCCATAAGAAAGTGGAACCTATCATGACTAATGAACGGGAAATAAAATATAAATTAATATTTGAGATCATATGGGTTGTGAAATTGCAATATGTGTGGGCACTAAGATAGGCCAGGTATTCATTCAACAAGTGGCTGAACGGCTAGGAAAAGTAATTGCTTATGTTTAAAGACAACTGAGAAGGCACAAAAGGAAATCTATGGAGCTAGCAAGTTAAAGGAAGGTTGCGAGTAGTATAAATTTATATGTAGGCTGCAAGCTAAAGTATGGTAGAGCGACAAGGTTTTAGGTAGACGGAAGTAATGATAAGAAAAGGTGAGTGAGAAAGTGACGAGAATAGGTAAGGCTTCAGGATTAAGCCCATCAAAACAAGAGGGCTGATGGTTTCCATAAGTTATAAAAATCTTAGTATAGCCTGAATGAACTTAGATGAGTTTAAGACTAGTGGCATTTAAAAGAAAAGAAATGCTGCCCAGGTTGTAGAATGAGAGTGTAATTGTGATAAGTGACAATGACGTTTAGGCCTTCGATTGAGCAATGATTCAAAGAGAAGGGATTTCATGAATTACATGGGATTAGACTACCCCCCATAAGATGTATCACATTAGGATGATATGAAATACAGTTAGTGAAGACAGTATTATCCCTAGGTGGATCAAGCAAATAACTTCAGATGTTCCCCGATGAGAATTATGTACGTTATCCTAGTCTCATAAGTTAGACAAATCTCCCATATCGGGACTTTATATCCAGTTAAGTATTATCTTCTTTCAGTCAAGAGAGCAGAGAGTCTATATATATATATATATATATATATATAATATTACAGTATTTTCATGACCACCGAGCTATAATCGTTAGGGAGGCCCCTATTGGGCAACCTTAGATCAAATGGTAAGTTATATACCAACCCCACTGAGGCCGAGCGCCTATGAGCGAGCCCAAAATGATCATGACACAAAGGCTAGTACGGCCGAGCGCCTATGAGTGAGCCTACTACGGTAGAACAGTTACACGAACCGAGCCTTATATGGCTTGACGACTATTTTACTTAATATATTGAGAGAGTTGAGTTAATATATCTTCAGATCATCTTGAATCTGAATCACTTTCAGTTATTATATTATTAGTTTGGTTTCAACTTTTAGTTATTCCATTGCCTTACATACTCGGTGTATTATTCCGTACTTACATCTCTTTTGCTTGGGACGCTACATTTAATGCATGTAGGTCCCGATAGATAGCTGGATATACCTACCCAGTAGACAGAGTCAAACATCAATTTAATTGGTAAGCTCCTCTTCCTTGGAGTTGCCATGTCTAGACTTTAGAGTTCATTATTTATACACAGGTTTGATGGGTAGGCCGAGGCCTGTCCGGACCATGATATAATTCAGTTATCTCTAGAGACTTGTAGACGAGTCATGTATAATTTGTATATTAGTATTGTGGTCTTGTCAGCCTATGTTCATGTTCAGTTTTGTATTGCTGGTTGTAGACGTTCAGGGTTCCCTCGCCGGCCTGCACAGCTATATATATGAGCTTTAGGGTATGTTTACCCCTCAGATGAGAGAGACGTTATTTTAATATGATTCAGAATATGGCCTCGTCGGCCTTAATTTGTATTGTCAGCTCGCATGTAGCCCTCGTTGGCCTAGGTTGAGGGCTACCCTTCTAGAGTTCACAGTCATATAATGGTACGCTCAGGCAGAGTATGCCACGGGGTGCCGGCCACGCCTCCACAAGTTTTGGCGTGACATGTACCTAGATCTGCACACGACGTGCAGACTGTAGTATGAGTACAACTGACCCCATTTACTCAATAAGTAACCAGATTATCCTTAGGCTGAAAGCAGTGAAGAGCTAGAACGATACAATCAGAACAAGTATAATGACGACATAGGTAAGATTGCGACAATAATAGTAAATAGCCCAGAGAAACCTCCATATTCAGCTCGTTCATGGTACAAATATTTTGACATGATTTCGAGTACACAATTAAAGACCAACACTAATAATAACATGTCAAGTATAGATAGCAAGAGGAATGGTACATCTCTATGCCTACATGTCAAATATGCATGTCAAATGTACGGTATCACAGTTATATTCCCCGATACTCACACTCTCAGAGTACTCAATCAGTCTATCTCAAATACCCACTCATCACACACACAATCACTAAACATTGTACGGGTGCCTGGCATCAATGCCCTTCACTAAAACACGTGTATATGTCACAGTGCCTGCAGTAACTACTGGTATGTCAGACTTCGAAGGGGCGGATCCTGCACAAGCACTAATATAAAGACCATAAGGCCTTCTGCGGCGTGCAGCACGATCCACAATAATAAACAAGCCAATAAGGCATGTTGCTGCGTGCAACCCAATCTATAATAATACTCACGGCACGTCTTTTAGGCCCAACACAGTCTTGAATCTCTCAAGTCTCAAGGGCTCACAAATCTCGTACCATTCAGCCCAAACAATGATAACACGTGATGTAATAGTGAATGATAAAATAGACTAAGATATGATATGCAAATGAAGAATCATAGTACATAATTGCAGTAAAAGCAGGTAACTCAATGGGTCTCAATCAAATCACCATATAGCCGAAGCATGATTTGTAACAAGAATCATAGTGTAATTACTCTACTTGTCACATATGAATTACACGGATAAAACACGACTTAATATTGACACAGTACAAGAAATCCACCCTAGTCATGGTTACTGCGGTGCACGCCCACATGCCCATCACCTAGCACGTGCATCACCCAACACAACATGAATAACTCATTTTCCAAGGATAAATACCCTCGATTCCAAGTTTAGAAGTGTTGTTTAACTCAACACGCGCAACTCACTACTCCAACATGCCCTTCCCTATGAATGACTCGAACCTAGACACAAACTACTTAATATAATCAATAAAGGCAGTAGGAATCGATTCCAGACGATAAATGTCACCACCTAAACCGAAGGGCTGCGACGGGCAGCCAGTGCCTAACTCAACCAAGTACCAATGTAATGTATCCTTCTTATCATACAATCATGAGTAAATGGGCCAGATGGGCTGTCATGAGATAGCCAGAATAAAACATAAGGGAATACTAGGCATAGGACGACACAACATGATATAGAAACTTATACGTGTGACATACGAGCCTATAAGCCTGATAAGATCATTTCTACACTCAAAAGATAGGGCGACAAGGCCATACAAGTATCCATATACATGACATATGTCTACAAGCCTCTAAGAGTACATAAACGTCATAAAGGTTGGGACAAGGCCCTGCCATATCAATCAATACATGTCCAAATAAGACTGACCAAATAGGCTACTCCGGAGCAAGTGGAGTGCACCAACACCTTCCACTGAGCTGATAGCCTACTAGGAGGATGACTAACCTGTCTATCGAGACCTACAGGAATGAAATGCAGGGTCCCTGAGCAAAAGGGACGTTAGTACAAATAAATTACCGAGTATGTAAGGCATGAAAAACGGCATAAAAAATACATGAAAGACACATGGAGTAAAGGACTCAACCTGTAAATCTGAATAGCTCTATGAATCATGAAGCATTTGCAATGTCATGCATGTTCATATACATGTCATATCATGCATAGGTACATGTGCACATAATGTCATCAATCCTCTTAGGGCATCCAATCATATCATCTCGGCCTCTATGGGCGAAATCATTAACATATACCTACTGATGAGGTGGTGGTGCGTATATAACGTCGTAACCTTTCCCCATACCTAAAATACATATAATATACACATATATAATGCCATCCGGTCATGGGTCAATGTACACGTATAAATGAATGCAATGCATAAGGAAGTAAGTCGATAAGATCTCTCGGAATGTCATAACATCAATATGCCTTTGGTAAATATCATGAAATAAACTTCATCAATTTATGTATTATCTAATACCCATGAATGTACGAAATAATAACAAGACTCATGGAGAATCAAGAACATAGGCACCCCTAGTACTTCTATGAATAGAGTCATTTTTGAAAGTTATGTGTTTGCTCGTTTCGTTTGCATCATATTGATCATGCCAAAAGGAAAGAAGGGATAGCCTTAAAACATACCTTATCAGAGTCTGTCCAATGACAATATTGTACTCGTCTCGTCGCAACACAATCTAAAGTAATAATAATAATAATACTATCATTAAGCTACGAATGATACAACTATCATACAACGAATGACAAGCTTATTTTATATTAAAACGGGCAGCATCTCCCCTATTTTCCTTGATTTCCCCAAGTCCATCAAAACAACAAGAATACATACAACCTTCAACTATATACCTTAAGCACTACAACACGCCCAGCATCCCAACAACATCAATCAATCTACACAACAACAGCTGCACAAATGTCATCAACGAAACTACTGCTTAACACGACGAGCTGCAAGCTTGGATTGGAACCAAAGCCCAACTCTTTTTCCATGTCCCCTATACTTATAATACCATCAACATGTACGGTATATAAACACATATATTGACATGACATTCCAACCTTATATTCATCATAAAAGTGATATCAAAAAACAAAACAAGATATAACAACGACATGAATAACTTCTTGGTATGTGTGGTTGCTTCTTCTCCTATTTACAGCATCATCGGCATACTCAACATATTGACAAGCATAAAAAAAATAAGAACATTATAGCCAAACTATTCCCCACGATTTCCACCCATATGAAGTTATATACACAACTCCAAAATAGTCCAATAAGAGACAACAACTTCTTATACAACTTCAAGTTCTATCTTGTAATTCTTCATCCAAATAACTTAACCAAAACATAGATATGCTTAAGCCCAAGAAATACGGTGTTATAAATACCTTAAATAATCAGATAAAATTCGAACAAAAACTTCCTTTTGCTTATAATCACCCTTAAATACATCACAACACCGTAGAAACTTTCTTCTTCACTTTGGCTAACTCTTGAGGCTAGGTTTATGTAAAACCACCTTGGATTCCACTTGAAACCTTGGAGAACTCTTAGGGAAGTGTTGAGAAAGTTTGGGAACTGTACTTGGTCGAAAATGACCAAAACTGAGCTGTCCAACCCCTTTAAAATGTTCCAGGGTCATCCACCGCCTAAGTGGGTCCCATTGGAGCTGCTTGCGCGGTCTCACGAAAACGTGAATATCTCTCTACTCGGATGGCATATAGAAAAAAGGTTTGATGTGTTAGAAAATAGACTTATATATCTTCAATTTGGCAGTAGGATCATCCCGTATCTCCAAGTATATTGGGAGAAAATCGCAGCTATATTTGACGTAATGTTCAACATATTTATGAATGTAACTTGTGATGACCTTTGCCAACTTTTGTTCAACAAGTTGCTTGACTTCAAAACGGAATACCCGACTATCATACGACTAAAATAAATCATTAAATAACCTACTTATCATGTTAAGCACCATAGTATCGCCCCTAAAGTACATGTTATAACACTCTCACCTTGTCGATATTCGACGAAACTTATTTTCTTCAACTTGTTTAGCTTGTAATCCTTTCAAACCTCTTGGTACTTGTTATCCATGATCCTGAAGATTTGTAACCTCCAAGGTAACATGATGAACATTATTTATGTACTTTCAAAGACGATCTCATTTATGAGCATACATAAATTGACTTACGACGTACTTTCACGTACGAAAACATGGGGTGTAACATCATTCACCCCTTTGGAACATTCGTCCTCGAATATTGATGGATGTGCTTATCATTCTCATAACTCCAAAGTCCAAGGCATTCCCCCATTCAGGTCTATTTCTCACACCACAACTTGCGATCGTAATTCTTCAAATCTCATAACTATGGCTACCTTCTGTCATGCAGCCTGTATGACTCTGACCTTGTAAGTGCGGCTATGCGACTCTTCTCTAATTTTTCCTCCAGCTTTTAGCCAATCTTTAGGCCTCACTCTGTGAACATATATATAACTATGACAAGTTGTTCTTCTAGGAATCTATAGGTGTACTGATGTTCTTCGCTTGCTACTTTGTTGAACTCATGACTATTACTATTTCTTATTTTATAGCCTCGGTTCTATATGCTTATTAATCTACTACAACTAGGTAGGTCATACTATGCCATAACTCTTACTTCGGTTTATTATTACCGAGGTCTGCTACCCAACACCAAGTTACTCTCTCACTACTTATCCTGTATGTATAAATCTATCTGCTTTAATGCTTCCTTATTATTGTTCATCTAAAGAATGGAATCATAATCTCCTCTCATACTTTGGAATTTCTATCCATCTATTATTGATTCGCCCAAATGTTGATCTATGATCTACCACTGATAACTTGAAACTTCTTACGTAATGCATTGTCACTAGGGCTCACGTCTTATCAGGGAACATCTGAATTGATTTTCCTATCCACCTAGGGATGATACTATACTTCAATAACCGTATTTCATAGCATCCCAATGTGATTCATCTTATGGGGGGTATTCTAATCTCGTTCCATCCATGAAATTTCTTCTCTTTGAATTCGTACTCAATCGAATGCCTAAGCATCATCCTCTTATCATTTATCACAATTACACCCTTACATTATGACCAGGTCAACATTCCATCTCTTATAATTGCTTCACGTTTTAAACTCCTTTGAGTTCATTCAGGCTATACGGAGCTTTCTATAACTTACAGAAACCATCAGCTCTCTTGTTTTGATGGGCTTAATCCCGAAACCTTTACCTTTCTTGTCCCCTTCTCACTCATATTTTCTTATCCTTACTCCTATCTACCTGAAACATTGTCACTCTACCATACTTTAGCTTGCGACCTAAACATATCTATTTATACTACTCGCAACCTTCCTTTAACTTGCTAGCACTATAGATTTTATTTCGTGCCTTCCCAGTTGTCTTCAAACACAAGCAATTACTTTTCCCGGTCGTTCGTCCACTTGCTGCATGGATACTGGGCTTATCTTAGTGCCCATGAATACTGGAACTCCCTGTAACAAATATGATCTAAAATATCACTTTTGATTTTTTTTTCTTCCCGTTCATTAGCCACGATAGGAGCAACTTTCTTATGGAGTGTATACAATATTGTAGTGAGACTGTTGTTACAAGATCATTTATTCTTTGGGTCACTATGCTTAGGTTGAAGACTCCTTCCTCATTTCCTCAACTAGTCTTTCATTGTATTTTGTAGGCGATACCCTCTTACTCTTGTAAAGCTGCGAACTTATTACATCATATAATTGACGGAATTTTTGATGCTCTTGCTCATCTTTAATTATCCTTAGTTACTTACCTTCGCGCCCTTGTGCTAGTGGAGTTGCTTCTGGACTTAAATTTTTTATTGTCTTCTTAGCGGCACTCTCATTTATTTCTGTAACTCTTATACTGAAGTCATATCTTCGAGACTAAATTCACTATGTTGGGTGTTCACTACGTTTATATTACACAATCTGCTGATTTGTCTGTATCCTCTTGTCTAGCCATAACTAGGCTCTTCCTGAATGAACTACTAACTGCTCGTTTGTCCATTATCATATCTATATTCCACATAATCTCTCCCTGGATATGTCCTTTGTCTTAACTTACCTCTCGCATTGGCTCCTGATGTATCAAGTGTCCATTCGCACTTATTTATCAGTAACATCCTGGCCGAGAACTCTTATTGCCTCTACCCGGCGTCGTGCTTGCATAATATTCTAGTGTCGCCTCTTATTTGTAGGATCTGAATAAATGCAACCTCATTCCTTTCACCTTTTTACCACATTCTTCCTTTACCATTCTATAGTTACCTGAACCACTTAACTCCAACTTAATACCACATCACACCATCTTCCCCCTTTATGGGAGTACTAAGATTTAGTGCTACGACAATCTACCTATAGATGTTTTACCTTTTATGCACAAGGGTGGAACCTCGTGTAACTGGAACACTTAGTCCTTTAAGCTTAACTCTGCTCACAGTGCTTGCTTTAGTGAAGCGTCTTCCTGAATGAACTTTAAAGGTTATTCTTTTGTTGTCCATTCCATTATTGCCAGGATGTTATCCCTAAAATTCTCACGATGCCGACTATTATCAAATCTTTTGATCCTTAATTCATGTTCAGTTTATCTTGTTCACTAGCTCTTATTGATTTCTATTACTCCGGGGGTCTAACTTAGCCTTCCAGTAATCACGTTCGAGTCACCAACTCATTTCTCGAAATGAGGTTATGACATTATGCCTTATACAGTTTTATTTTCTCGAGGCCTGTTACCTGTTGTCTTTTCCTTCACTTGACTACAGACTCCGTCATTCTGTCATATTTTGATTTACCGATACCACCCAAGTATCACATCTTACTCATAATGCTTCATTTACTCTCTTCTAATCCTCCTGCTAATATCTCATTCTATTACCTTATCCTGAGAACTTTAAGAAAACATTCATTCACTTTTAGCTACCCTTATTCCATCTCATTGGCTCTTCGAGTCACCTAAAATTCTCTTTTTACTAGAGGTGGGAGTCATACTAAGGTATATATTTATCCCTTTTAGGATTCCGCTGCATATCTTTTGAAATTTCTGAACGTTCTAGTATTCATATCTAACTGTACCGTTCTAGAGTGCACCATCTGGGTGTCTCACAAGTATAACAATTACCACATTTGCACTATCCTTCGGAAATATTAGCTGATGATAACAATCCATCCACCATTTTGGGTTTTTCTAACCCTAGCTGGATCATGATATCCCATCCTTCTCTTAAACTATATCTCTTAGCTCCCGTAGGGTATAACTTAGATAGGTGTGGCCAATTGTATACTTATATTTCTCTATCTGAATTGTAAAACTCATAATCTTCACTAACTGGGTACCTCGTACCCTTATTCACCTTGCTTCTTTTACTTACTGAAACTTGTATCTACCTTCTGATTCTCATGTTGCTTTTTACCATATGGGTGAATAGATATTCATGCCTTAGTGATCCTTATCAAGAAGCTTACACGTCTTAGTACACACATGATTTGCTGAAGACCTCACATTTACTCATCATAAGCTTGATGCAAAATTGAATTCTGATGTTTGGTATAAAAAGTATATATTTCTAAGTAAATCACCTCATATTTGGCTTTTGTTTTATGAAATTGGGATGTTAATTGCTACAATTCATGTTAATTTAATGTGTTTTTATGTGTAGGAATGAGTCGGGAGCAATTGGGGACAAAACGAGCAAGAAATAAGCCGAAACGAGATAAAAACGGATAGAGGGCCAGTTGGGCGCCACAGGCCGCGCCTGGCGCCACCTGTGGCGCTGAAGGCAGTAAAGTCAGAGAAGGCACTGGATGCAGCGCCCTGGTGGGCGCCTGGCGCCACCCAGGGCGCCGATGACGGGGACTCGCCTATTTTATCTACGACTCTACTATTTTCGACCCTACCCCTTCCTAACACCTATATAAACACATCCAAACCTATGAGGAAGGGAGAGGCGTGACTTTGGGGGCAAAAACACAGCAAAGCATCGCACGGAAGCATCGATTCTCAGTTTCTTCATCCTTTCTAGTATTTTTACAATTTATTCAAGACTTTATATTTTGGTTTGATTTTATCATGAGTGGCTAATCACCCCTTGTTCTGGGGTTGTGATTAGCCATCAACATTGTTGTTTGATATTAACGATCCTTGATTATAATTCATGAATATATGGTTGTTTCTTCAATTCTATGTTTAATTGCTTAATTGTTTGGCCAGCAGTTAGGTTCTATCAACTATGTATGCTATATTTGGGAAAGCTATGTTTAGATTAGAGAAGAATTGAAGAGGGCGTGTTCTGAACCTTTGGGGGGACAGATTCGTGGTTAGGATAGGAATATACTTAATCACCATGCTTAATTGATTATCGTGTTTTTATTGCGTTCTTAATAGGTTGATTCCATATGAATATAGGAGTTAATCTATTGAGGATAGGCGACTAGTACTTCAGAAGAAGGCTATGAGAACGTTTATCGATTAATTAGCAACCATAAGTGAATTATATGGAAGGAAAAGTTAATTAGAACACAATAAGATTGGTGAATTAATCACAACCCTGGAATATTTGTCTCTATTGATTAAATAACAATCAGTTCTTTGATAATCTAGTTATAACTTAGAGCTGTAGTTTAGAATAATCAATATATTGAACTTGAATTTTTGCTTGATTGAATAGCAATATTAGTGTGTTAGTAAGTATTCGAATTAAGTCCCTGTGGGTACGATATCTGGACTCAAAATCCTATATTACTTGTCGACCACGTATACTTGCGTGTGCGTTAGGGAGCAACAAATTCCTCTTACTCAACTCTTCCACACCCACATTCAATCTATTACCAACTGTCTTTCTGGATGTATGTATCGTTGTATTACGAATAAAAAAGAATTTAGGAGTTTGAATTCTTACAGTTGAGCTCTACCACACGATCTAGAGTAAGAAGAAAGAGTGACAATTCTAAATGCCTTGTAGCCTCTCGCTTATAAGTGTGGTGCACAACACACCCATAGAAAATACTCTATTAGACACGGCTGGTAGACTCCCTAGGACGAAACTTCTCTAATACCACTTTTGTCACAATCAAAACTGAAGGGCCGCGGCAGGCAGTTGGTGCCTAACTCAACGGAGTACCAACGTAACGTATCCTCCTTATCGTACTATCATGGGTAAATGGGCTAGAAGGGCCGTCATGAGATATCCAGAATAAAACATAAGGGAATACTAGACATAGGACCAGCCAGCATTAAACATGTGATATACGGGCCTATAAGGCTGACAACATCATTTCTACACACAAAACATAGGCCGACTAGGCCATACAAGTATCCATATACATGACATCTGTCTATAAGCCTCTAAGAGTACATAAATGTCATAAAGGTTAGGACAAGGCCCAGCCATACCAATCAATACATGTCCAAATAATACTGACCAAATAGGTAACTTCGGAGCAAGTGGAGTGCACCAACACCTTCCACGGAACTGATAGCCTACTAGGAGGTCTGTCAACCTGTCTATCGAGGCCTGCGGGCATGAAACGCAGCGTCTCGGGGCAAAAGGGATGTTAGTACAAATAAAGTACCGAATATGTAAGGCGTAAAAAGACGTATATAAAGGGCATGAGAGAAACATGGAGTAAAGGACTCAACCTATAAATCTGAATAGTTCTGAGACTCATGAAACATTTATAATGTCGTGCATGTGCATATAAATGTCATATAATGCGTAGGTATATGCATACATACCATCATCAAGCCTCTAAGGGCATCCCATCATATCATCTCGGCCTCTATGGGTGAAATAATCAACGTATACCAACTGATCAAGTGGTGTGCGTATTTAACTTCGTAACCTTTCCCCATAACCTATATAAGTGTAATATATGTGTATATAACGCTATCTAGTCATGGGTGAATGTACATGTACAAATGAGTGCAATGCACAAGGAAGTAAGTCGATAAGATCTCTCGGAATGTTATAAGATCAATATGCCTTCGGTTAATATCATCAAATAAACTTCACCAAATTATGCTTTATCTGAGACCCATGAACAAATGATATAATAATACGACACATGGGGAATCAAGAACATAGTCACCCCTTGTACTTCTATGAATGTAGTTATTTATGAAAGTTGTGTGTTTGCTCATTTTGTTTGTATCATATGGACCATGCCAAAAGGAAAGAAGGGATAGCCACAACGTACCTTATCACAGTCTGTCCAATGGCCACATTGAACTAGTCTCGTCGCACCTTACTCTGCAACAAAGATAATAAAACTATCATTAAGCTACGAATGATACAACTATTGTACAACGAATGACAAGCTTATTTTATATTAAGGGCAACATCTCCCCTATTTTCCTTGCTTTCCCCAAGTCCATCAAAACAGCAAGAACACATAAAACCTTCAACAATATACCTTAAGCACAACAACACACCCAACAACCAAACAACACCAATCAATCTAAACAACAACAAGTGCACAAATGTCACCAACTAAACTACTATTTAACAGGACGAGCGACAAGCTTGGATTGGAACCAAACCCCAACTCTTTTTTCATATCCCTTGTACTTACAACACCATCAACAGTTCCAGCATATAAACATATATATTGAAATGACATTACAACCTTATATCAATCATAAAAGTGACATCAAACAACCAAACAAGATATAACAACATGGACAACTTCTAGGTATTGTGTGGTTCCTTCTTCTCCTATTTAAAACATCATCGACATACTCAACATATTGACAAGCATAAAAACAATAAGATAATTATAACCAAGACATTCCCCACGATTTCCAGCCATACTAAGTCATATACACAATTCCAAAATAGTCCAATAAGAGACAACAACTTCTTATACAACTTCAAATTCTATATTGTAATTCTTCATCCACATAACTTAACGAAAACATAGATAAGCCTAAGCCCAAGAAATAGGGTGTTATACATACCTTAAATAATCAGAAAAAACTTGAACAAAAGCTTCCCTAAGGTTACAATCATCCATAAATACATAACAACACCATAGAGACTTTCTTCTTCACTTTGGCTAACTTATGAGGCTAGGTTTAGGTATAACCACCTTAGATTCGACTTGAAACCTTGGAGAAATCTTACGGAAGTTTTGATAGAGTTTGGGAACTGTCCTTGCTCGAAAATGACAAAAAATGAGCCGTCCAACCCCTTCAAAACGTTCAAGGGTCGTCCACCGCCTAAGTGGATCCCATTGGGAGTTTCTTGCGAAGTCTCACAAAAATGTGAAAATCTCTCTACTCAGATGTCATATCGACAAGCGGTTTAATGAGTTAGAAGCTAGACTCATAGATATTCAATTTTTTGGTAGGTTGGTCATCCAGTAATTCCAAGTATATTGGGAGAAAATCGCAGCTACATTTGACCTAATCTTCAACAGATTTATGAATGTAACTTGTGATGACTTTTGCCAACTCTTGTTCCACAACTAACTTGACTTCAAAACGTAATACACGACTATCATACGACTACATAACATAACCTCATTATCATGTTAAGCACCATAGTATCACCCCAAAAGTACATGTTATAACACTCCCAACTTCTCGACATTCGACGAAACTTATGTTTCTTCAATTTGTTTAGCTTCTAAGCCTTTCAACCCTCTTGGTACTTCTTATCCATGATATTAAAGATTTGTAACCTCCAAGGTAACATGATTAACATACTTTATGTACTTTCAAAGACAAATTCATTTCTGAGCTTACATCAACTAACTTACGACGCACTCTCACGTACGAAAACATGGGGTATAACAATAAAGCTAAGAATTTTACCAAAATCAAAAAGTCAAACCCGGGTCCACATCTGGGAACCTGAAAAAATTCACAAAATCCGAACTGTCACGACCAAACTGATGGGCCATGACGATTTCCCGAGTCCTACCTGTCTAATACCCTAAGCATACGTCTAAGATATAACCATGTAAAAAGGGTAGGTCATGCATAACATCTGTCAATAAACTACTAAATCATGTGAATAACATACGTGAGGAAACATGCACAAATGAAATTTATACATATACATGCAAAATACGGTTGGGCGAGCTAACAATGCTGCTATGGACAAATATATATCAAAGTAGAAGCCGAAAAGGCCACATACTATCTAACTATACATGGCTGTCTACAGACCTCTAATATAGCGTCACTATGAGTTCCTTGTGATGTCCTTTGGGCTGACTAATGACCCAGCAGCATTCACGCATATGATGAACAGTGTGTTCCAGCCATATCTTGATTCGTTTCTCATAGTATTTATTGATGATACCTTGTGTACTCTCATAGCCAGGAGGAGCATGCACAACATCTGAGGATTGTACTACAGACATTGAGGGAGGAGAAGCTTTATGCGAAATTCTCCAAGTTTGAGTTTTGGCTCAGTTCGGTTGCGTTATTGGGGCACATGGTGTTCAGTGAAAGGATTAAGGTGGATTCGAAGAAGATTGAGGCAGCTTAGAGTTAGCCCAGACCATCTTCAGCTACTGAGATTCAAAGTTTTCTTGGCTTGGCCAGATATTATCGGTGCTTCATGGAGGGTTTCTCGTCCATTGCAACGCCTTTGACCAGGTTGATACAAATAAAGAATGAATGAAAATAAAGACTAAATTCAATAAGTAAGTCAAGTAAGAAAGCAAACCACCAATATAGAGTAGCTTTACTGTAGCAGAATTCTCTAAGATAAAATATGAAGCAGATAGATCGACAAAATAACTAGAATAGACTATAGTTTTTTGTTTACTGATCGTTTGTTGTATCATGTCTTTTACAATTGTGCTGCCCCTTTATATAGGGAGGGGAATGAGTCTTATACAAGGTAAAAAAACCTATCTACAAGGTAAAATATCCCTAGAATTAATGGCTTCAACGTCTTTACTAATTTCTGTCGTGATTCCCACCAAAATATTTACGTATCACGGGATTTCTGGTCCTTCAGTTACGCAAATCTGATAATTTTACCCTAGGGTGTTTTACCCTAATCGGTCTCAACGATCTCGTCTTGGGCGCCTTGGCTTCGAGCTCCGTTCCAATGGAATCCGGTCTTGGCCTTCACCTCTCGATGTCTTGATCTCGGCCTATCGAGCAGCGACTCCAACCGACGGCGGTCGTACGAATTCGAAATCGATATTCCCTGTGCAAGCGATCGAATTCGACCCCATAAGATAGTCCCCTTGTTTTTTGGAGAGTAATGATAAAAAATGAGATGAGCCGCCGCTTATAAGATTAGGTTAAATGGAGACATACCTATGGCGCGCGGCACGGAATTCGGGGTGTCACATGAAAAGATGCAAAATGTCATATTGATAAAGGACGGAAGCATGATGACGCACGTGGCAAGTATCAAAAATGTCCTTTCATAGACCAAGTGAAGATAGAACTCTGCAATGCCTGTAAACGCTAATTAATGCTTCCTCATTTTGGGACTCGAACCGCCACCTTTAAGAGGGTGTAAATAGCCCTCCCTTCCTTCAGTTCCAAAGTTTGCGTTATTTGAGCATCGTATTCTTCAAGTTCTCTGAGTTTGTTCACAAGTGACCTTCTCCTTTGTTCTTGTTTTACTCTTGGCATCTACTAGCTTCTCTAACTCTTTATTTCCAATGGCAAAGACATCCATATCTGTTCCCCAGAAACAAACCCCCTCTTCTTCTCAACCCACTGAAGAAACTGAGCCTGTAGTTGTTGAGGAGACTTCGACTGAGCCCCCTCTAAAAGCGTTCGTACCGGTTGGATGTTCAACCGATTTCGATTTCAAGGTAGAGAAGGCTTCTTCTGTAACGGGCCGGGGCGAACTGGTCACTAGATATATTAGTTCGTCACGAGCAAAGTCATCGTTAGGGTAAAGGAAGAATGCAACTAGGTTTTGTAAGGATGTGGTGGTTCCCTCACCGGAAGAGGCGATTACCACTCACGTGGAGGGCTACTTGAGTGTTTACACTTACCCTTTCACTTTAGGTCCTTTGGACCCCATCATCGTCGCCTTTTGCAAAAGGTGCGATGTAACGCTGGGTCAGATTCACCCCTCCGTTTGGAGAATAGTCCTTCTTTTTCACTTTTTTGTGAGCAAGATCGATGGGCACCCCTTTACCCTCGATCATCTCCTGTGACTATACAGTCCCCGAATCTTCCAAGGGGGACTAATAAAACTCGCTCGCGGGGCTAGCAATACCCCCTTTTCGAGTATCGATGAGCCTAAGGATCGAGACTGGATGAGCCGATTTGTTCGAATAAAGACATCGGACCTGATCCCTGCCGAAGACATGTCGTTCCTTGAAAAGTGGAACATGAACTGTAAGTGCTATCTTCCTATTTCAATTCGTCCGATGTCTTTCCCTTGTTATCTCACTAACATATCTCGCAATTTGATACGCTCAAATTACACCTTAATAATAGTGTAAGCGGTCGGTGTCAAATATAATAACCCAACAAGGTTAGGGTCGAACCCCACAGGGAATAGGTGTGAAACGTTTATCTATTTAGTGTAATACTCGACTAAGTCGTAATTCTATCAAGTAATTATAATAAAAAGGAATATTGAACGTGAGGATAAGCGAGAACTGATTGTAATATTGTGAATGTAAATAATATGAATTAAAGAAACCAAGGTTGTGTCCCCCTTAATGTAGTATAATGCTCTTGATATTAATATTGAATATTTCCAATGGAAAACTTTCTTGATATGCAATTGATGCCTAATTTACTACCCAATATTTTCCAATAGTTGGATAATATATCCTCTTTATGATTTTTCCAAATACAAAAGAATTGTGATTAAGAACAATCAATTAATGCCAAATTAAAACTCACTTATTCCTAAGCGATTTTATTAAACAAGGTTTAAAGCCTTGAGCCTTTGTTATTTACTTCTACCAAATTCTATCTCACTTTTCCAAGCTAAGATAGAATAAATTGGCACTCGTTAATGTTTGCAACCACTAACAATTGTTTGAAGAATATGAAATAAATAAATGTCAATCTTCCGTTAAATTCATATTCAATATCAAAATCTCAACAACATTATACCCATCTAGGATTCACAACCTTAGTGTTTGTGCTTAGCTACTCATGCTTAAAATTGAATAAAAAAAGAAATAGTAATTGTCATCATCTTACAAAATATAAGGTAATTGATCCCAAAAGCTTCCAAGAATTCAAACTAGTTAGTTGCCCGTACTTTATACTCTCAATTCTGACAAGATGTCCCTCACAAAACCCTATTAAACCTATTTATAGAGGCCCAAAAACCGAGGCGAAGTTCGGACTAATTTGCCCCTGTTGTAATAATGCGGATCGCATTTCTGTCGCAAAACAGAAATGTGGACCGCAAATCTTCATCGACTGTTGCATATTCAACCCAAGAGTTTGCCTTCATCGCATTATGGTTTTGCGGTCCGCATGTCGATTATGCGATCGCATTCTTCACCCTGATTTTCACCCAGAAACTCTGCTTGCATTTGCGATTTCACAGTGCTATTTTGCGGTTGGTATTCTTGTTTTGCGGTCGCATATGCGACCTCATTCTCGACATGAAGAAGTGCCCAGAGTTCTGTCCTTGTTTGCGATTTGTTTGTGAAATATGCGGTCCGCATGTGCTGTTTGCGATTGCATACTCACATCTGCGATGCTGTTGAAGTCTTTAGTTGGCCTTTTTAGCTGTTTTCCGTGCTTTTGGGTCCTTACACTCGATGTACTGCAAATACACTATAATTACATAAGTATCGGTAGAATTAGCACCTAAAACAAGTTAAACTCTAAGCCAGTAGTATCAAAATGTGCCGAAATTACCCGGCACATCAATGGTGTAGCTGTTTCTCGAATGCCGGCTGCGATTCCGCACTTGAAAGAATGGGTCGAGAAGGTGGTGTCTCAAAGGACCTATTCAGAGCGTGCTTGGCGCGAGATATGGAGGCCAAAAATCATGGTGATACTGATAATGTTTATATTCTACGTCTTATGTTATCGATGATGCTGCTGACCTATAACTTACTTCGTTCTTTCTTTGCAGGTCTATCGAAGGATGTTGAATTGAGGCCAGCATCCCCTGGTAAGGAGATTCCCTGCCATCCCCCTGCCTCGGAGAAGGAGGGGGAGAAAAAGAGGAAAAAAGTCCCCAGTTCTTCTGGGCCCGAGAGGAAGAAGCATAAGAAAAATATAGCTTATAGACTCAAAATCTTGGACATAGCTTATCGATTGGATCATGAGTCCGAGGAAGACGAAGATTTCGAGCTTTTGGGCAGCGAGCCATCTCGAGCAGTCCCCGAGCAGGGGGCCGATAAAACTCATCTTCATCGAGTAGAGGACCCCGAGGTGGGGGCGAGAACTGGGGCTTTCGTCGACATGGGAGAGGCAAAGCAGGTAATCTTGGGCCACCCGGAAACAATAGACTCCCCCTCTTTCTGGGAGTCAACTTTTGACGAGGCCCTGGCCACAAAAGCACATTCCCCGAGCAAAGGCCCTATACCGGAAGGACCTTTTCAAGGTTTCTTCGACAGCGTGCCATTGGCGGATACTTTTGGGCTCGAAGTGCCGAGGAAGAGTCCCTCCACCGAAACGAGCAGGGCATCTTTCGGTCCAAATCTGGTCGATAGATTTCCTGCTCCAAGTTCAAACCCTGATTGAAAATGAATAATAAGGTTTTCCATTCTCGAAGATGCTAGGGCCCTTTCCGCGCCTGTGGGGGTGGCTAGTTATCTTCGGTGTTTGGTGACCAAAGAAGATCAGGCTGCAATGGACGAGGTGGATGCAGCCTGCTTGTTCAATGAGTCTCAACAAGCATCAAATAAGGTAAACTTCCGATAAGCCTTGTCTGGTGTTTGCCATTTTACATTTCAAACTTTGGCTAACTGTTATATTTTCTCTTGTACTCGCAGTCCTCGGTGCTTTATCATAAGGCTTTTCTTTGACAAAGGGAAGAAAAAAAACGTCGTGAGCGGCTCAAAGGGGAGATGTCGACCCTTCGAACCGAACTAGACTTAGTGCGTAAAGAAAATTCTGGCATGATCGACCAGACAAGGCAACAACTTGACCAAAACCGATTTCGATCTGCGATGAGTGGGGCCGAAGCAGAAATCAAAGAATGGAGAACAAAGACCGATCTGCTGACTTTGGAAAAAGAGGCCCTCCAAGCTCAAATGGTTTCTTTGAAAAATCAATTATCGGAGATAAAAGAGAAAATCGGGGCTCTGACCAAGAGCACCGATGAGCTTCAATTCCAAGTCAAGGCGCTCACTTTGGATCGTGAAATTTTGGTCAACGAGCTGCAATCGGCAAAATCGGAGGTTGCTACATTCAAGGCTGAGGCCGATGAGTTGATTGCCCAAGAGAGGGCCGATGTCGAGGCTGCTCAGGAACAATCGAAGATTATGGTTGAATATACCAAGTGCTAAACTTGCCTCTCTGTTCTTGAAGATTTACAAGCTCTGGGCTTTGATCTATCTGCCGAGATCGATGATGCAAAAAAGATCGAAGCCGAAGCCAGAAAACAGGCACAGAAGAACAAGAAAACTCCAATAATTCTGAATAAAGCGCCCTTTTTTTTTTGTAATGAAGTCCCCATTTCTGTAACATACTTTGTTCATATATATATAAAGATCTTCCTTCCATTCCTTGCTGACTTATTTTGATTCTCCATACTAGAACTGATAGTTCAACTTGTCGAATTTTCTGTTCTTCAGGCTTAGATTAGACTTAGCTAATTTCATGATATGCCTTTAGCAGACATTCCATTTCTTCGATTGATTTGGTAAGGCCTTAGCCTTGAAAAAATATGGGGTTTTCCTCAATAAGTCTTATTCCTCTTCGAGTTTCATTGACTCGATTCGGCCTTAGCTTTTTAAGAAATTGGGGTTTGCCGTAACAGGTCTTACTCCCCCTCGAGTTTAATTGATTCGATTCGGCCTTAACCTTTTAAGAAATCGGGGTTTGCCTTAACAGGTCTTACTCCCCCTCGAGTTTTGTTAACTTGAGTCGGCCTTAGCCTTTTAAGAAATCGGGGTTTGCCTTGACAGGTCTTAGTCCCCTTAAAGCTTTGTTAACTCGATATGGCCTTGGCCTTTGAGAAATTGGGGTTTGCCTTAGCAGGTCTTATTCCCCTTTTATTTTCGTATGAAACTCTGAGCAATGTTAGTTTTCGATCGTGCAACGAAAATCGAAATGGCCCTTAGGCTCGAAGACAAAATATCGGTGCCAAAGAACTTTTGTTAGCATTCAAGTGCTTGTACAATTTTCCTAGGGGGTAGATCAATCTATTTGGGCACGGTTATTTTGACTGTTCGACCCTTACATCGATTCCTAATGATCTATGAGAAGTTCCCCCTAATTGAAGTAGCTAAGCAATGAATTGAAGTAGCTAAGTAGTCTTCTGATATTTAAGGTCGCTCGAAGTTGAGCACCGAACATTGTTGCCTTCGATATGAAACCGATCAAAGTTAGCACGATTCCTAGTTGCCTCATTAAAAACCTTGCCGTAAAACCCCACAAAACCGATCGAAGGGAAAAAGAGTGCAACGCGTGCTTTCAGTCCTAATGTCCTGGGCTTCCTGGCTCGAGGTTACTTCATTTGATACCTACAGGTGTTAGTAACATAAAACAAACAAACGAAGAATGAAAGTTCACACCTCAATAATAGTAACGTTTCAAGTGGTTTATGTTCCAATTGTTCGGCAGCTGTTTTCCATCCATTGTTCCAAGCTTGTAAGATCCCTTTCCGGTGATCTTTAAGATGGTGTAAGGCCCTTCCAAGTTCAGCCCTAACTTCCCTTCGCTTGGGTCTCGAGTATCGGGTGTGATTCTTCTGAGCACTAGGTCTCCGATGTTGAAGTGTCGAAGATGGGCTCTCCGGTTGTAGCACCTTTCAATATTTTGCTTTTGGGCGGCCATTCGAACAAGGGCTGCTTCCCTTCTTTCATCCAATAATTCCAAATTGGTATTCATAGCTTCGCGATTCGATTCTTCAGTTGCATAGCGGAATCTGATACTCGTTTCTCCTACTTCGACTAGTATCAATGCTTCAGCACCGTGCACTAGAGAGAAAGGAGTGGCCCCGGAGCTGGCTTTCTCGGTTGTGCGATATGCCCATAAAACTTCAGTCAATATTTCTTTCCAATTTCCCTTCGCGTCGATTAACCTTTTCTTTGGCTTTCGGATTATGTTTTTGTTGGTCGATTCAGCTTGTCCGTTGCCGCTGGAGTGATAGGACGTCGATAGGATCCTTTTGATCTTGTTGTCTTTGAAGAACTTCGTCACTTTGCTACCGATAAACTGCTTTCCATTATCGCGCACGATCTCTAATGGCATCCCAAATCGACATACGATGTGATCCCAGATGAAGTCGATCACTTCCTTTTCCCTAACTTTCTCGTATGCCTGTGCTTCAACCCATTTGGAGAAATAGTCAATCATAAAAAGAATGAATTGAGCCTTACCTGGTGTGTAGGGGAGATGGCGGACGATGTCCATCCCCCATTTCATGAATGGCCACGGTGACAAGACCGAATGCAGCGTCTCCACGGTCTGATGGATCATTGGTGCGTGTCTTTGGCACTCGTTACACTTGCGAACAAACTCCTTTACATCTTTTTCCATATCGATCCAATAATAGCCGGCTCGAATTTTTTTTTGGACCAGGGATTCAACGCTGGAATGATTCCTCACCCGGTACCAGACATATTGCGAGGAGGCCGCCGAATATCTTTCTTAATAGGGTTCCATCATCGGATAAACAGAACCGAGCTGCCTTTGTGCGTAATGCTCTCGATTCTTTGGGGTCCGAAGGGAGCTTACTTGAGCTGAGATACTCTATATACTTGTTCCTCCAATCCTAGGTCAAACTTGTTGAATTGATTTTGGCATGGCCTTCCTCCACCACCGACCTCAAAAGTTGTACGACCTTCTCGGACTCGATCTCCTCATTTTCGACCAATGATCCCAGATTGGCGAGGGCGTCCGCCTCATTGTTTTGTTCTCGAGGTATGTGCTGCAAGGTACATTCTTTAAACCTATGCAGTGTGACTTGAAGCTTGTCCAAATACCTCTACATTCGCCCTTCTCTGACTTCGAAAGTCCTGTTCACTTGATTGACTACGAGGAGGGAATCGCACTTGGCTTCGATTGTCTTCTCTCCGAGGCTTTTGGCCAGTCTTAAACCTGCAATCATAGCTTCATACTCTGCTTCGTTGTTAGTTAACTTCACAGTCTTGATAGACTATCGAATTGTATTCCCAGTCGGGGGCTTTAGCACGATACCAAACTCCGATCCCTTCGCGTTCGAGGTGCCGTCTGTGAACAACTTCCACACTCCCGAAGAAGTTCCCGATTTGGTCATTAATTCTCTCTCGACCTCGCGTATTAGCGACGGCACAAATTCTGCGATGAAATCTGCGAACACTTGATATTTTATCGCAGTTCGGGGCCGATACTTGATATCGTACCCGCTTACTTCGATAGGCCATTTGGCCAATCGGCGCCGGTCATACGAATTCGAAACCAATATTCCATATGCAAGCGATCGAATTCGACCCCATACACTTAACAATCTCCTTGATATACAACATTACATAATCCTCAACTGTGTAAGTTGTCTTAACTGGCAGAAAATGGGCACATTTTGTAAGTCAATCAACTATCACCCAGATGGAGTCAAACTTATGATAAGAGCGAGGTAACCCAATAATGAAATCCATATTAATCACCTCCGATTTCCAAGTCGGAATCTCTATATTCTGAATCAATCCACCGGGTTTCTGATGCTCAATCTTTACTTGTTGACAATTAGGGCACTGGGCTACAAATTCTGCAATAGACTTCTTCATGTTGTCCCACCAATACTGCTCCTTAATTTCATGATACATCTTTGTCGAACCGGGATGGATGGAATATCGGAACTGATGGATCTCAATCATAATCTGCTCTTGCAACCCTGCCACATTAGGCACACATAATCGGCCTCGATATCTTAGCGTCCCATCCCCTCCGATCTCGAAAGCTGAAATTTTACCCTGCTAAATGCTCTCTCTCAATTGTACCAAGGTAGGATCTTCATATTGCCGTGCTTTTACCTCGGTTACCAAAGTTGATTCTGACGTATTCTGTACAGTAACACCTCCGTCATCATAGTCTAACAATCTGATTCTCATATTGGCTAGCTGATGAAGCTCTTTAGTCAACCCTTGTCTACTTGCCTCAATGTGTACTAAGCTTCCCATTGACTTACGACTGAGAGAGTCTGCCACAACATTGGCTTTACCGGGATGGTACAATATCTCGAAGTCGTAGTCTTTCAGCTCCTTCAACTCCTTCTGCTTAAATTCAACTCCTTCTGCTTAAATTGTATTGTAAACTCTTGTGATCTGTGTAGATGTCAACATGGACACTGTATAAGTAGTGCCACCATATCTTCAAAGCATATATTACTGCAGCCAATTCCAAATCATGAGTCGGGTAATTATTTTCATGCTTCTTCAATTTTCTTGATGCATAGGCAATCACCTTCCCACGCTGCGTCAATACGCACCTCATACAATATACCACATAACCTTCTGTTCCTTCTAGGAGAGTGAGCACTGGCGCGGAGGTCAATCGATTCTTTAGCTCCTGAAAACTATGTTCACAAGCATCGGTCAATTGGAACCTCGTAGCATTCTCTATTAGCTTAGTCAATGGTGCTGATATAGAGGAAAACCCTTCTACAAACATCCTATAATATCCTGCTAGCCCTATAAAACTGCGAACTTCTGATGGTGTTGTAGGTCTTGGCCAATTTCTCACTGCATCAATCTTTTGAATGTCAACACTAATACCCTCGTCAGATATCACATGGCCAAGGAGTTCTACTGAGTTTAGCCAGAATTAACATTTGGAGAGCTTAGCATGCAACCTACGATCCCGAAGGGTCTGTAATACGAACCGCAAGTGGCCCGTATGTTCTGTCTCTGAACGAGAATACACCAGAATGTCATCAATGAATTCAATCACGAACACATCGAGATAGGTCCTGAATACACTATTCATGAGATCCATAAAAGCTACTGGGGCATTTGTTAGCCCGAACAACATTACCAAGAACTCAAAATGCTCACATCTTGTCCAGAAGGCTGTTTTTGGAACATCCTCCTCCTTGACCCTCATCTGATGATACCCCGAATGTAAATCAATCTTCGAGAAATACTTAGCACCCTGGAGTTTGTCAAATAGGTCGTCAATCCTTGGAAGTGGATATTTATTCTTTATAGTAAACTTATTCAATTATCGATAAATCGATACACATCCTTAATGACCCATCCTTCTTTCGCACGAACAAGATTGGCGTACACCAAGGTGAAGTGCTAGGCCTAATGAAGCCCTTATTCAGCAAGTCCTTCAATTGAGCCTTCAACTCTCGCAACTCGGCTGGAGCCATCCTGTATGGGGGAATAGAGATCGGTTGAGTGTCAGGCACCACATCAATGCTAAATTCAATCTCCCTTTCAGGAGGAAAACCTGGGAGTTCATCCGGAAAAACATCTGGAAATTCATTGACCACGGGGATTAATTGTAAAGTGGGCGGCTTCGCCTCCAAATCACTAACACAAACGAGATGATAAATATAACCTTTTGAGATCATCTTTCTTTCCTTAAGATAGGAAATAAACCTACCTTTCGGTGTAGCAATGTTCCTCTACCATTCGATGATGGGTTCACCAAGAAACTGAAACCTAACCACCTTCATACGACAATCAATATTTTCATAGCATGAGGCCAACCAGTCCATTCCAATTACCACATCGAAATCAACAATTTCTAAAATAAATAAATTTGCCGAGGTTGACGATTACAAATCATCACTGTGCAACCTCTATATACCCTTCTAACAATCACAGATTCTCCTATCGGAGTAGATACCGCAAGTGGTTTACTTATTAATTCACGTTTGACGCCAAACATATTAGCCACAAAGGGTGTAACATATGAGAATGTAGATCCCGGATCAATCAACACATATACATCACAAGAAAACACTGACAATATACCTGTAACAACATCCAGAGATGACTCGAGATCCTATCGACCTACTAGAGCGTATGTGCGATTTTGAGTTCCACTCAAACTCGCTACTGCACCTCTACCTCTACCACGACCCGTCGGCTGCTGAAAACCCCATGCTGGAGGTCGAACTGATGAGGAAGAATTAGACATTAATCCAGTCGGCTGAGGCATACCTCCACCTCCTCAGTCAGGACGATCCCGCATCATATGGCCAGGCTATCCACAAGAATAGCATACATCGAAACCTCGACGCCACAGTCCCCGGTGGGCCTTGCCACACTAATTACACTGAGGTGTTGGGGGTCTCTTCTGACTACTATCCCTATGATACTGTGAGCAAGTTGCCTGTGAACTCTTACCTGAACCAGAATAGGTTAATCGATCGTACCAAGGCCTCTGAAACTGTGGAGGAGCATTAGCTACAGATGGTGCCAACCTTCTTGAAGACTGGGGCCTGATACTACCTCCGAAGTCATGAGAATACCCTGCAAATCTCGTCCTCTTATACTGGCCCCTATCCTGCTCCCTGTGTTCCCTTTGCTGACGCTTATGATCCTCTAGTGTCTAGGCATAAGCCTGATTACGGGAAATATCCATACGCTCTACCAGGGAGGCTGTCATGCACTCATTTATCAGATGTGGTCCCAACGCGTTCACGAACAAGTGCACCCTATCGCTCATCTCGGCCACCATATGGGGAGCATACCTTGCTAAAGAGTCAAAGTGCATACTATACTCTCGCACACTCATATTACCCTGTCGAAGGTTTGAGAACTTATTAGCTCTAGCTCGTCGTATCTCAATTGGCAAGTAGTGACGAAGAAAGGCTCAGAAAATTCTTTCCACACAGGTGGAGGAGCGTTCAGACCCCTGGATCTCTCCCAACTATCATACCAGAAAACTGCTAAATCCCGTAACCGATAAGAAGGCAACTCTACTGCCTCCGTATCACTAGTGTGCATAACCCGTAGTGTACGATGAACCTGATCAATAAAAGTTTGCGGGTCCTCCTTGGGGTCTGACCCGGTAAACACTAGAGGGTCAAGATTAATAAAATCACGAACTCTCACACTAGCAGTTTTATCAGCAACACCGACATTCTGCCTCTGAGCCTGAGCAGCTGCCAAGCTAGTCAACAACTGCACCGCACTCCGCATATACTGGTCTGTAGTACCAGATGGAGGAACTGGAGATGCTGGGTGCCTTCTATTATCCTCTTGAGGAGGAGTAAATGAGGTCTAACATGACATCTCACTTTGAGGCTCACTTTAGCTTGCTCTGGCGGGAGGCACCTGACCGGTACCCTCTCGCGCAGCTGTATTAAGGCGTCTACTAATCAATTGCTTCCTAGTCGTGGGCATCGCTAAAAAGAACATGGTGAATATTAGAGACGAATACTTAAGACTCGGCTCTGCACACAATCTAGATTCAGGAAAAAGGTAACAATCCTAAATGTCATGCAGCGTCCTGATTATTAATGTGGCACGCTACACATCCATAATCAAGACTCTACTAGACACGGCTCATATACAACCCCTAGGACAGACGTGCTCTGATACCACGTTTGTTACGAACCAAGCCGGAGGGCCGTGACTGGCACCCGGGCCCTACCTGCCGAGAGCCGACATACATCTTATCTAACCTTTCTTATTATCTGTTAGGGGCAACGAGATCAATATAAATGGTAGACAGGAATTCTAATCAACCAAAATTGACGGGTAATGCCATAAATTATATACCATAGCCGGCAAGGCTGTCATAAAAGACTATACAACAAAAATAAATTTTCCAACAAGGCAATCAAAACTATACATTAGTCGACAACTGTCTATGAGCCTCTAAAGAACATAAGGGCTGCAAACTTTGCTGGAATAGGGCACCGACATACCCATAATACCCATAACAAAAATATGCATACCAAGACCATGGTAAGTCCGGAGAAGGGACCTCGCAACCAGCCGCTGAACTGGCTGCCTACTGTGGTGGGGGAGCTTCGTTTACCTGTCTATCAAGACCTGCAACATGATATGCAGCATCCAATAAAAGGACATCAGTACGAATAAAGTACTAAGTATATAAGACATGAAAGCATAATGTAACAGTAATGTGTATAGGGGCAGAGAATATACACCCTGTAAAAACTGAGTGCCTCTGAGGCGACTAATCATGAAATGCCCGATGTGTATACATATATATATATATATATATATATATATATATATATATATATATATATATATATATATATATATATATCCTTTTAAAAACCATCATCATCATACCTCTGTGGGCCTCATCGTCATCATATCATACTCCGGCCATCATATGGCTCGGTAACATCATACCCAACTGATCAGTGGTTGCACAATAGGTGCCTATCCGACCTACTATAGTGCAGCACAGTAAAGTAAAATAGTTGCCGACTATAGCGCGGCTTAATAGAGTAAAACATATACATATATATATATTGTTGCACAATAGGTGCCTGCCCGGCCGACTATAGCACGGCGTAGTAAAATAGATATTGCCTGCTGGACTCATTGGAATCACAGTCTGAACCTTTTGAACTGACATAAGTTCAAAGAAATAACATCAACCTCAATCCTCCCATAAGAGGGCCATAAGTACTATTAGTCCCTAAGAGTGGAGCATCCTTGGGGGCTCGTTCAATATGTATGTATAATCAGAGTCGTGCAAAAGAAGGAAAGGGACAGTCTCACATACCTTATATATGCTAGCCAACTTCAATTTATGAAAAAAAAAAAGTTACGATTCCTCAGTCTATGATTAAACGGACATCACCTCCCCTATTATAAGATTCCCCATAAGTCATAACTGCCAACAACCATAAAATCAACTAAAACTACAGCTACACCAATCAAGCAACCAAAGAGCGGCAAGCTCCTGAGGTTTTATCCAATGGTGTACTCAACACCCGACCTCCTTTTAATAATAATCAAGCCCTACACGAGCTTCCGCACAACCACCAATTTCCATATCATTAGGAAAGATCCCATAACCTATTTATATAATTACTATAACTTCAACTCCTTCCATGCATTCGCAAACAATAACATCCTTAAAAATTAAACTTACATTAATTGGAAGGATGAAACTACGGAAAGTTGTACTTAGAAGAGAGCTTCGTGCCCTTCAGTGCTTTGGAACATAGAACGTTCAAGATGGTGTTCCTTCACCTAATTGTTGAAGCGAATTGTGTCTCTGACGATTTCCTCCTTTCCCCAATAATACTGTGTCTTAACATTTTGTCTTAAACACTTTATTTTATAGAGGCTTAGGTCGGCGGAATATCTACCATGACCAATTATTTCCAAAGTCCCTTTCTTAGTGTAGAAGGGCTCACAGTAATTCGACATTTATATTGAAAGGATTTTTCCTCCACTAATCTTCAATTTGAGCAAAGCATTGTCACATGCCACATGGTATTAGAAAGTCTCTCCAGTACATTACTTTATCTACTTGATAAAGATAAAATACTTATTCCAATGAACACACGTGGCTAATATTATTTACAAACCTATCTAACCTTTATAAAAAGGTTATCAAATTTACAGGGTATCGTTTCTACCCTCGGTCTGAAGTTGGTGTCTATAATACCTCAAAAATGGCCTCGATTTTGTGCTCGGTATTTACCTCGGTTTCGGTCTCGATTTTTGACCTCGATATTGGTCTCAGAATCGACCTCGATTCCATCCTCAGCCTGAGGTCTCAGAATCGACCTCGATTCCATCCTCGGCTTGTGACCTTGGAATGGACCTCGATTGGACCCTCGATTTGATACCTCGAGAGGATCCTCGATTTTAAGCTTCGAGAGGACCCTCAGTTTTAACCTCGAGAGCACCCTCGGTTTTGACATCGATTTCACCCTCGGTTTTGGACCCTCGGTTTGGACCCTCGGTTGGACCATCGGTTTGGACCCTCGGTTTGGACCCTCGATTTTGACCTCGATTGAGCCCTCCATTTTTGACCTTAATTTTTTTTGGTCTAGGCTCATTATTTCTCTAAAGGCGCGATATGTTACACTTGAGAGGATTGGAGAGGTGGCTTACAAGCTTGCATTGCTGCCTAGTCTGTCGGGTGTTCATCTAGTGTTTTTTGCTTCCATTCTCAGAAAGTATTTTGGCAATCCGTCTCATGTTTTGGACTTCAATATGGTTTAGTTATATGGGGATTTGACTTATGATGTGGAGTACGTGGCCATTTTGGATCGGTAGATTCGAAAGTTGAGGTATAAGATTATGGCTTCATTGAAGGTCCAATGGAGAGGCCAGCTAGTTAAGGAGGGTATGTGGGAGATGCGGAGTAGATATGCACACCTATTTGAGGCTCCAGGTATGATACTAGACCCATTCGAGGATGAACGTTTGTCTAAGAGGGGGAGAACGCAACGACCAGACCGGTCGTTTTGAGTATTGTAGCCCCGCTCCCCCATTTATTTCCCATTCCATGCTCATTGTTGTTATGTAACTGGATGGGGTTGTTGGTTTGGTACCGGTGATGTTTCACAATAGATTGGGACACTTAGTCCCAAGGTTGGAAGCTTGAGTTGAAAGAGTTGACCCGATGTTGACTTATGTGTAAATGAGTCCACAATGGAGTTTTGATGGTTCTGATAGCTCCGTATGTTGATTTTGGACTTAGGAGTATGTTCGAATATTGATTTGGAGGTCCGTAGATGATTTTGGCTTGATTTGACGAAAGATGGAAAAGTTGAAGTTCGGAAAGTTGAGAAGTTTGACCGAGATTTGACTTTCTGGTTATCGGGCTCGGTTTTTGATTCTAGAAGTTGGAATAGGTCCAGTATGTCATTTATATCTTTTGTGCAAAATTTATGGTCAATTGGAGTTGGTTTGATAGGTTTCGGCATCGATTGTAGAAGTTGGAGATCTATTATCTTCATTAGGCTTTAATTGGGGTGTGATATGTGTTTTTTATGTCATTTGACGTGACTTCAGGCCTCGACTTAGTTTGTATGATGTTTTGGGATGTGTTGGTATGTTTGGACGGGGTCCCGAGGGCCTCGAGAGTGATTTGGGTTGATATCGAAATGATTTGTGGAGTTGAGGAATTTCTTATCTGCTGCTGCTCTGGTGCGATCGCACCTGCGAAGAATTGATCGCAGGTGCGCAACCGCAGAAGTGAGTTGGGCATCGCAGGTGCGGATTTTTGTTGGGGCTGAGAGAATGCGCAGATGCGAGGTTTTGTCCGCTTCTGCGGCATAGCAGATGCAGGAAATGGAGCGCAGGTGCGAATGTCGCGAGGGCCAAGAGTTTCTGCAAAAGCGGAGAGGAGGTCGCAGGTATGACTCCGCAGAAGTAGAGCTTGATCCTGTGATGTCCTGACCTCGGGTAGAGTGACTGGCGCTCAACCGAGATACCTCGGTCGAGCAAGCCTGCACAATGCCATCTACCTAATTCAACTATTATTAAAGAGGAGATACATATCATTAATTAGATAGTAAAAGGTCATGTGAGTAACACCAGTTCATTCCCGTTAGTTACGTCATTAACAGGTCTCCAAAATTGTACACTATATGATCGTAGTTGAAGTGGAACATGTGATACAATTACAATAATTTTAGTTTACTTTCCAAAAAAAGGATACATGCCACACTATGTCTACGGAGCCTCTAGCAGAAACAAAAGAGTGCTACGACAGTGGCCCGCAATAAGGCCCTGGCTATACCTCAAAATTCTATGTACAAAAGACAAGAGATACAAGACCCCGAAATGAAGTGGGGCTCACCAATTCAGCTAAAGAGAGGGTTTGCTGCTATCACTGATCAATACCACCTGCTATGGACCCATCTGCATCCATTAAAGATGCAGTGCCCCCGGCAGAAGGGACATTAGTACATATGGAATAATACTAGTATGTAAAACTAAACACCCTCTCAATAGAACGAGTAACAGTAAACGGAGAAGGAAACATAAAATCAACAAGAGACTCAAATAGTAACAAGGTGTGAAGTTAGGGGAAAAGTAAATTTCAAGTAAGTTTCAATCTTTTTAAGTTGGGAGATCTTTAGCACCGATACACCACCGTATTTTTAGCACAGAGTCCGATCTCAGCCAAATAGGCTAAGCCATCTCTCCCTGGGACATCCACTCACAATATCACCATGCGCACGGTATGGGGTCCGATCTCAACCCGATTAGCTAAGCCATCTCACCACTAGGTTCCAGCTCATTTGAGCATTCTATCAAACACTAGGTGAGAATTATTATTTCTAGCATCTCCTATGGTGGATTTCCGTAACCCCACAACCCAAGGTCTACCAATTTGAGCTCGACTACCTTCCCAAAACTCTTGATCGTACATGCATGCATAGATACACTCTCACACCCAAGAATCACACTCCCCATTAACCATCTTCTACCCCAAATTTAAATTGAGACTAGGATGTGGAACCTTATCTCTTAGATGAAGAACTTGTGAGGTTCTCATTGTAAATCTTCCAACTTTTGAGCAAGAACTGATGAACAATTAGCTTAGGAGACTTTTCTCTCACTCTATGGCACTTCCTCACATTCAAATATTATATTTTTTGCTTCAAAAATGGCCCTTTACATCAATATATTGAAATAGGGTCGGGTTATAAAAACCAAAAAATGGACACTCTGAAACTCTCCAGTCGCAGAGTGGACCGCATAATGGACATGCAGTCCCCAAAATGGGCAGCAGAAATGATGTCAAGAACTGGGTTGTTCGGGTCAGGTCTGCGGCAGGTCTGAGCTCCGCAGACCAATTCTGCGGTCGCATAATGCGCCGTAGAACTCCCCTCTAGAAATCTTCATGCTGGGGCTGCAGTGGATTGTGCAGCCTGCAAAACGGTTATGCGGCCGCATAATGGACCGCAAAACAACCTCCAAAAATGGGCCATTTCTCAGCTTCAGTTTGCGGCGGATTTGCAGCCCGTAGAGTGATTCTGCGGTTGCATAGCGGAATGCAAAAATGTCCTATTCTGCCAAATATTTTCTTCAACTCCACAACACACTATTCAATCCAAAAAGTCTGTACCGCGGTGAGCTTGCTCGCCGCGAAGAATCTCTACAATCATGAACACATAAGTCTACTTGGCATCACGAAACCCCAGGTTCTAGGTGAAATTTTACGGGGCCATACAGATCCATAGAAGCAAAGATAGGGGCCTTCATGAAAAGTTTAGAAGGGGAACTTTTGGTTATGCTTGCGGGACCGTAAATGTGGTTAAGTTAACCGGATGTGCGAAAGCACTGGTCGTGTATTAAATTCGAAAAGTTTTTAGATTTCTTCATTTGTGGACGTTGCAAGCTTGGTTAGAGGTAGTGTTTGAGAGGGTTTCACTAGATTTCAAGACGTTAGCAACTTTTTACCTTTTTTATTCATTAATATTTAATACCCATTAAATTTACCACTTAGATTATGTGTTTTTAAGGTGGAATTTGGGAGTTTTAGGACAATGGATTGGATAGTAAGATTTGGGTATTTGAGTGATGATTGTGGTCAGAATTGGATGATTTTGGTATGGTTGGACTCGTTGAATGGTGTTCGGATATTTTAAATTTTTTTGAATCCAGAGACATGGGCTCGGTGTTGACTTTTGGGTAGACTTTTTGACTTTTGTTAAAGAACCTAGCTTTATCATATGGAATTGATTTCTATTGCTTGTATTGATTGTATTAAGTGGTTTGTGGCTTGATTCGAGTTAATCAGTGGACGATTCGCGAGGCAAGGGATTGTTGGAGTAAGGATTTGCACAGTTTGAGGTAAGTAACACTTCTAAACGTCACTCTAGGGGTAAGAATGCCTGAACTAGGTGTTATGTGGTTGGTGTTGAGGTGAAGCACATGCTAGGTGACGGGCGTGTGGGAGTGCACCGCTATAATTGTGACTTTGTTGATTCCGTAGAACTGTGTAGTTATCTAATCTTGTTAATATTCATTTATTCTACATGTGTTGGAGAAATTAAGCTGTGATTCATGTTAGAAATCATGTTTAGGCTATCTGCTGATATTGTTGGGAACCCCCAGATGTTGTTTTTCTTTATGAGTTATTTGCTTAAATTGCAGTTATGTACTCAGTCACATTCATTTGCATATCATACTTCAGTCTCTATTATCATTTATTATTACATGATGTATCATTGTTTTGGGCTAATTGGCATGAGTTGACATGCATACTTGACATCTAGATATCGAGATGGTGACTTACCTCATAATAGTCATAATTGGCGTATTTTATCCGTGTTGTGCTCAAACTATTAAAAACTAGAAAGCATGTCTACATTTCTGTACTGTCTACAAACTAATTATTGGATTTCTCTATGCATTATTACTTCTACTGTCTAGATTTGGACTGTACCAATATGAGCTCATCATTACTTCGAGCCCAAGGTTAGTCCAGTTACTTATTAAGTACATTGGGTCGGTTGTACTCATACTACACTCTGCACTCCATGGGCAGATCCAGGTATATCCGGACACGACGGTTGCTAGTATGGAGCTTCATCTGCTTGGAGACTTTTGAGGTAGCTACTTTGGCGTCTGCAGACCTCGAGTCTCCTTCTTTTCAGTTTATTTAGCACTATTCTATCTTTCTAGACCATTGTATTTGCAGCTTCACTGTGTTAACATTTTAGTAGCTCGTGTACTCAGTGACACCTAGATTTTTAGGTATTTTATATTGAGTCACGGTATTTCTTATCGGTTATTTATGAGAATCTTATTGTTAAACTTATTTCATCATGTTTTCTAATTCAAAAGCATAGTTATTTATGATTGTCGGCTTGCCTAGTTCTGTGATAGGTGCCATCACGACATGTTAAGTTCTGGGTCGTGACAGTAATGCTTTATATGTTAAACGCCCATCCGCATTTTATTATTTTCATGTCCTTCTGCACCATGTTGATAAAATATGAGCTTATACCTTTGATGAAATTTTGGCACTATTGTTTTGTGATAATTGTGGCACATGTGGAAATGTTGAGCGGATTGATTGGGTGTTGGCATGAGGTCTTTACCGTGTGATTGTGATTATTGTTGTGCGCATGGGGCGAAATATGGGTAGTGTATTCTCGGGTTACCCACGCGGAGAAATAAGCATGGTGATATGCACATGCGGAGAAATAAAGAGAAGCATTTATTGATTTTGCACATGCGGCGAAATAAGGGTGGCATTGTTGATGATATTATGTGATGATTTGGGGGTGCTTTCTTTTAATGTGTTTTATGTGATGAAACATTGTAGATATTTTGTTCATATGCATGTTTTTTTCTTAAAAAACTCTGTCATGTACTTTAATGAGTTAACAGTTTATTTTGACATGCCTTCATTTCTATTTATTGATTTGTTGTCAAAGATGAATTATTCTATGTTGAGTTGTTCATGTTCTAGCGAGATTGTTGATATTACTTTCCTTTATACATTCTGTTGCCAGCTATTGACATATTGCACAGGTTATTTGATTAGTGAGTATCACATGACTTGAACCACGTCACTACTTCACCGAGGTTAGTCTTGATACGTATTGGGTACCGGTCGTGGTATACTCATACTACACTTCTGTATATTTTTGTGCAGATTCAGGAGTTGGAGGCAGCAAATCTTGAAATTCAGAGCTTTTATCGATCGTGATGATTCAAGCTACAACTGCATGTTGTTACACTCCCTTGGAGTCTCATCCTTTATGTTAATATTGCAAATTTTACATTCGAACAATGATGTATTTTGAATATTCCGTATGTATTCAGCTAGAGCTCATGAGTTGTTACTACTTAGTTCTGGGGAGATGTATTGAGTATTTTCATTTTGTCTTGTGTTAACTCTATTTTCGCTTTTATGTTAAACTCTGCCTTATGATATCATGTTTTGTTTATTTAATATTGTTAAGTGATTGACTTATGTAGTCTTAGATTTTAGGTGCAATCACGACCCCATGGTGGGATTTAGGTTGTGACAAGTTGGTGTCAAAGCTATAGGTCCATAGGTTCTATGAGTCATGAGCATGTTAAAACATGTGATATTAACTCAACGTAGGAAATATCCATTTTGATAAACAAATCGTCATGTAGAAACGGAGGCATATGATAGCATGTTAAATTCAACTTAATAACTTGTTGAAATACATGAAAAAGCTTAAATAATGCATGTGCATGATCAAGAATGCCACCCTTATACCGCTACATAAACATCAATAGTGAAGTACCACCTTCATAATCCACGTGCGCATAATCAAGAATGTCACCCTTATACTTCCACAAGTGCATAATTAAGAATGCTATCCTTATACCGCCATATGTGCATAATCAATCAAATCAATCATGGTACCACAATCTGCATATACGCTATTAAGAGAAAAACATGGTAGGACGATCCTAGGGTGATGGATCCACATCCACTCGCTGCATGACAATAACCTCATGCGTAATAATAATAATTACAATGGCACGTCAAAGACCTTGTGCAATAATATCATCACAATCGCACAATAAGCCCTCGTGCTAACACCCTCTCAATCCAGCCAACATGTCCACATGTGCCATAACCACGACAATACAATATGCCAAAGGACATGATAATAATAAAATAGGAATGAGTAGTCAACATATAAAGCACGACTACGGCAATCAAGTTCATGTAGTCATAAAGTGATTAAGCGAAATAAGGTATATTAGAAGCCTAAGGTCTAATCCTGTCATAAATCATACATAGCAACTGTGTACACGCTCATCCCCTCGCGTACATGTCGCTTTACACATAAAACAATCAGGCAAATAAGATCAAACACTAAAGGGTATTCCGCCACAAAAGGTTAGGCAAGATACTTACCTTAATAAGCCCAAATAAATACTCTAAAATATCCTTTCCACTAAAAATCACCTCCGTTTGGCTCAAATATAGCTAAAAATAACTCAATAACATCAAACGATGCTATAGGACCCAATTCCAAACAATAAGTTTCAACCTGTACCCAATTCCCAAAAGGTTAACAAAAGTCAAACTCGTGCCCACACTGTCTAAACCCGATTCAAGGGATATCTCAATTACTCATAAGACCACGATTAACAATATGTGATTAGATTCCAAAATCAAGAACAAATCGACTCTCAAATCCCCAAATTTTTATTTTCCAAAACAGAGTAAAAAACCCCAAAAATTATGTTCAGATTCCATAATCTAGATGTAATAATCCATGGGAAAACAAGACACAATATAAAAATCAAGTAGAAATCACTTACCCTCTTGCCTTGTATGAATGTCCTCTTCAAACAATCGCCCCTCTCTACGTCTAGGTTTCAAAATATGAGATAATATATCTAAATCCCGAAATTCTCCCAATATAGTAAGTTGTAGAAGTGACAAATGCGACCGGAGGTTCAAAATTGCGAGCCTCGCATATGTGAGAAGTGCCTTACAAAAGGAAAAAGGATCCCTTAGCTTTAGTGAATGCAATTGCGACCAGGAAGCTCATAAATGCAACCAAGTGTCGGAAATGCGGACTCCCCATTGCGATTGCAGACGTCGCAATTGCGACACCTGCTTTGCAAATGCGAAGCTGGCATTCTTAGGAACCCATCGCAAGTGCGACCAAGACACTAAAGTTGCGTACTTTTGCAATTGCGAATAGACCGTTGCTATTGGGAGGTATGAAGCACCAGCAAAATCAGAATTTTCCCAAAACCAATCAGAAACGCCCAAGCCCCTCAGGCCCCACACTAAAGATCTATACTAGTATAAAAACCTCATAAGGACTCGCTCATAAGCTCAAAACATTAAAATAATATCCATCATCAAGAATCAAACTCCAAAATACATCATGTAAGCCTTCAAGTTAAAGAACTTCAAATATTCATAACCAAATGTCTGATTCATATCAAACCAACTCGGAATGAGACCAAACATTGCACACAATTTTCAAATAATAAAACATACCTATTTCAAATGCTGGAACAACAATCCAAACCCAATTTAGGAGCCATGTATATGCAACGTGACGAGCATATATACGTAGCTATGTTATGAATATATCCGGTAAGGTTTAACTTATGATTTTTGCCTTGTTTGGAATAAGTGAACTTATTATTTGTGTTTCATTGATTCTATAAACATGTGATGATTTGTAATCATCGTTTAGAAGCATGACTAAGGTAATGACTTGTTGAATTGGGCATAAATGATTATTTGCCATATTGAGCTTCTTTGCGAAAACATAGGCATATACTAGTCTTATTGATTCATTATTTGGTGATCACATGGCTTAAAGTATTCATATTATATTTCATGAAAAGTCTGCTGAATATGAAATTAGGCTATTGAATTGTTAAGATGAATTGAATTACATGATTAGCCATATAAATGTTTTAGCCATATAGGCTTTTATCCACATTTCTATTATTAAGATCTAGTGCCTTTACTTATATTTCATCATGTATTTACTTATGAGCTGGAGAGTTGAATATTGTGAAAATATAAGAATTTTTGTATTGTGGACATTGATTATTGATGATATTCTCTAGATCGGGTTTTTGTGAACTTTTGATATTTAATTAAAGATTTAATTTTTTATTATTTTGAATCAGTTTCTATGACTTTATTTGATCTCGTTAAGTATTGTTTTTCTAGATTTGGAGCGTTTAAAGGTCACGGATAGGGAAAGGCTTATTGGACGGTTGGAGCTTATTTTTGATATGGTAAGTAGCTTGGCTAACCTTGATGTGAGGGAATGTTTTTATAAAAATGGATATGTATTCAACGTACGACATGTTTGGAGGTGACGTATATGCGAGGTCACAAGCATATATGCATGCGCTAAGGTTATACCATGTTTGGGGTAGAGTTTAGGTTTCTTTTATACCTTGATTGAGATATAGTTCTTCTTGTCTATACCTTATTTGCTTGTAAGGATGATTGAGCAACCTTTAATCATACTAGATATTATGTCTAGGCTTTCGATACTTTACTTTAACATGAAGAGTATTCAATATTTTGGATTATATGTTGTAGCCATAGTCATACATGTACAAATGCATATATCTCTTCATGATGATATTCTATTTTCATACGTATTTTATATGCTTATCTATTGTTCATATGCATACACTCTGGCATATGGTACTATATTGTGGACTAAGGTTATGATAGGATATTTCGTGTGGATATTATGATCGAGCACGATGGTGTATTCCATCCAGTTTACAACAACAACAACAACAAACCTAGTGTAATTCCATGAGTGGGGTGTGGGGAGGGTAGTATGTGTGCAGACCTTACCCTACCTTCGAGATGGTAGAGAGGCTATTCCTGTCCCCCTCTTCGTTCTAGAGTTTGTGGAAGTAATTCTGTTATCTACGTCGAGTAAGTTCCGCATCCAACAAAACTCTGCCACCCTCGTCCTTTATGTACTTCACTTGGTCCAGGTCAGGGGCCTTCTTTTCTTGTACCTTGGCTAGCCTGTACAACTTCTTATCCCCTTTTCTATCTCCGAGTTCTTCATACAAGTGTTCAAATGCAACGGTCTTGGCCACAGTAACTGCTAACTTCGCTTCCTTCTTATCTATCTTATACCTCTCCCTATTCATCCTCTTCGCCTCGTCGTTCATGCTCTCCATAAGCTTCAGATATGCTATTTTCTTGGCCTCCACTTTACCTTGAACCTCAATACTCCACCACCAATCCCCATTATGTCTACCAGATGAGCCCTTCAAGACCCCCAATACCTCTCTAGAAGCCTCCCTAATTCAATTTGCAGTCGCGGACCACATACTATTCGCGTCCCCACTACTCCTCCATGCTCTCATAGCCAACAACGTATCTCCCAACTGATGTGCTATGTCTTTTGTCAAACTCCTCACTTGATCCTAGGTAGACCAAACACAGCCCTCTTTCGTCACTTCCTCATGAACTCCAAGTCCATGACCAGAAGCCTATGCTGAGTCATGAGGTTCTCACTCGAGATGACCTTACAGTCCGCACATAGAACTTTATCAGACTTCTTGAAGAGTAGATAATAAATCTGGGTACTGACCACCGAACTCTGAAAGGTGTCCAAGTGCTCCTCCTTTTTCAGGAAACTAGAGTTAGCTATCACCAAATCAAAAGTCTTAGCAAAATCCAGTAGATACTTACCACATCTGTTTCCAACTCCGAAACTAAAACTGCCATGGACGTCATCATAGCCCCAAAATGTCACCCCAATGTTGCTATTGAAATCCGCTACCATGAAAAGCTTCTCAGTGTGCGAAATACCACGCCCAACCACATAAAAATCATCCCAGAAACACCTTTTGACCTCCTCGTCCAACCCCATTTAAGGTGCGTACGCACTAATCATGTTTAGAGTAAAACCCCCAACAACTAGCTTAATGCCCATCAACCTGTCGTTCACCCTCATTACCTCCAACATTAGCTCCTGAAGATCCCTATTAACCAAAATAACTACCCCGCTCTTGCCCCCGACGTGTCTAGAGTACCAAAGCTTAAACCCATCTTTATCTCGTGCTTATCTCCCACCCATCTAGTCTCCTGTGACCGCTTGCCCCGAAATGACCTGGACCAATAGGGAAATCCCAATTCATTGGGCCTTTCGATACAATCAAATAGAAATCCAAGGTCTGGTCTCTTCGGTATAGGTAGGGACTTTGAGAAGACGGCCTTTTTCTCGAGGGTGCTATCTCTGTAGACGGTTCTTAGTCGCATATGAGCAGCTGAGAGGAGTACTTATCCTCTTAGTCGCAGATCCGCTGTCTTCCCTTCCTTAGCCTTTTCAGTGCAGTGCTTTCAGGGTGTAATGTGCCTGGGCTCCGTTCGTGACCCCCACCCGGGAATCACTGAACTTCACGTGCCTGTAGAGTCTTTAAGTGATTTCCTATAATAAGGAAGGTTGTATTTCCAGCTTGTGAATTGGAGTAAGCGGGCGGCCTACTTTTTTGAGTAGTGGCGCTATTGCCGAGGTCTGAAGGAAATATGCCTCGTACTTTACTACCTATATCTTAGTATGTAGGGGTCTCAATAATGGAAGAGACTAGATCAAATAGGTGAATTTATATGTGATTTTGATATGACGAAATAAGGGAGGAATATGATATTGATTATCATTATATGGTTAGATAGGGTTGCGCGCCCCAATGGATTATGTGTTTTATATTCATTGTTGAACTGTGTTACCTTCTGATACTTTCATACGAGATTCTGAGTACTAGTGTTTTTGGTTTTACGGATTCCGATGATTGAGTTAAATTTCCTAAATTAACGGCCTTACATTCTTATATCCTTTCCTATTATTATACTGCGTGCAGGTTATTTTAAGTGACCCGCCTTAGCCTCGTCACTATTTTTCCAAGGTTAGGCTCGGCACTTACATAGTACATGGGGTCGGTTGTAATCATACTTCAACCTGCACTTCTTGAGCAGATTTTAGAGTCGGTCCGGTCAGTAGATTGCTCGAATTGATTGCTCGATTGGAGACTTGAGGTACAGCTGCTCGGCGTTCGCAGCCCTGAAGTCCCTTTATATCCTATCCTAGCTATTTATTTCATTTCAGAGTGTTACTTTCATTCAGACCATTATCTGTATTATTCTAGTCGCTCGTGCACTTGTGACGCCAATTCTAGGATTGTATCTAGATATTGTGGTTAGTATGGTTTTTCATATTGTATTTCCGTTGTATTTCAGTTATTACAGTTTAATTGGTATCAGTTAATTTGATTTACAATTAATTTCAGCTATTGTGGTTATTACAGTTCTATTTCAGTTATTGCCGAATTCGGTAGCACGTGTCCTTGCCATCTGTGAGAGAATAGAATAACAGAATTTTGGTTCCCGAAATAACAAATTGACACGACAAGAATACAAGAATGTGAAGTTTTCCTAAGGGTTCGGCAGCCTCTCGAAGATTAGTACTGACGTCTCCGTACCGATCCGCAAGACCCTATTAAACCTGCTCATAACTTGTGAGACCTATGTAACCTAGGATAGATACCAACTTGTCAAGACCCAAAACTCAGATGTCGTGATGGCGTATAGCAATAAACCACACATTTTTTAATTTTTAAAAACCATAGCAATATAAGTTCGAAAGAAAAATCCCATATATACTGAATAAAATCACTGCAATCCAATACAAAATTTCCCAAAATCCTAGTGTAACTGAGTACATGAGCATCAATACAATGGCATGGTCTGACAACTGAAACACTGTCTAGGACGGTAGAACAGTATTACAAAACTAAAAGATATAGAAGGAGAGTCAAGGTCTGCGGACGCCAAGGCAGCTACCTCGATAATCTCCAAACTAATAATGCTCTAGAAATCAGCAACCACCGTGCCCAGAAATACCTTGATCTGCACGCGAAGTGAAGAGTGTAGTATGAGTACAACCAACTCAATAAGTAGCAAGCCTAATCTTTGGGCTGAAAGCAGCGATGAGCTCAACCAATACAGTCCAAATACGGATTTTAACAGTATGGAAATGACAGGAAATATGACAATAATATCTCAGAGAAACTCATAATCTGTTTGTACACAGTACACAAATGTAGACATGCTTCAAGGTTTAACAGTTAAGCTCCATACAGTTAAAATATACCAAGTACGGCTGATATCTACATGCCAATGTGCATATCACATGTGATGCAACACAATGAAAACCTCACGTACTCGCACTCTCAGAGTACTCAATCTGATAGTCTCAATTTTTGCCCATCACACTCAGTCACTCAGCACCCTACGGTACCTGCTATGGTGTGCAATCCGATACCATCATGAATCAATAGAACCTGCGCAGACTGCTGGTATGTCAGACTTTGGAGGAGCATGTTCGGATTGTGATTTGGAGGTCTGTAGGTCATCTCGGTGTGAATTGGCAAAAGTTAGAAAATTTGAAGGTTTGGAAGATTGATCGGTAGTTGACTTTATTGATATCGGCCTCAGTTCCACATCGTGTATAACGGGAATTGAACCCTCTTCTCTGCTAGTGGTGTTATAACCCATATTTGTACGTGTTAGATTACACCGTAAGATAGTCTACCTTGGTTCGAGAATAGAGTTACCTTTGAGACAATAAGAGTTTAGTCCTATTGGTCCTAAACGATGCAAAGGTGTATAAGGGCGGTAACAAGTATTAGAGGATAAACGAGTTAAGGATGTTGTAACTCGCGTTTTTGGGAAAAATCGAGAGGTGGTTAACATCACCAAGAGGTCATGTTTTAAGTTATTTGGATGATATGATATCCGTTTCATAAGTCTTGAAGTCAAACGAGTTATGAAACAAAAGTCGACAAAAGTTGTCGCAACTTAGGTTCACAATTTTACTTAAATGTTAGGTCAAATGTTTCTGCGATTTTCTCCCAATTTACAAGGAATTACGGGGTGATCTACCTACCAAATTAAAGGTCTATGAGTCTAGTTTCCAATTCTTCAAACCGTTTGTCAATACAATCTTGGAGTATTGAGATAATTATATTTCCGTAGAACTGCGCAGGCTGGTAGGTGACAAGTAGGTGCATCACCTACTTGCCAAAATTAAGGCTAAAAGTTAAAAGCCCCAAGTCGGTCAATAGAGGGCTTTTAAAAGCTTCTAAAGCCAGATAATTCACTATTATTTCACAGCTTCAAAACCTAAAAGAACCCCTGCAACCCCTCCCCAAAATAATCCCACACAAACCCTAATTGATTTTCCCCTCTTTCAAGTTCTAGTTGAAGGTAAACCCTAGAGTTTGAGGAACCAAAGCAAGGGCTGAGTTATCTAACAAGCAAGGTGAGTTTACTTCTCTATTTAATACATTTTTTTCTACTATTAATTCTTGGTAAGTCGTTCTATGTGTGTAAGAACTCACGGGACGGTGATCGGAAGCCGTGAGTTCGAGTTATTCACTTGTAGCGAACTGTTTTGTGAACTGTTTTGTGTTGCTGTAAACCTGCGTGTTATACTACTGATTTGTGGAGTTTTGGATGGGGAAGGGTGTGGAGAAACACCATATATATTTAGGGTTGTGGCCTGATAGTTGTTCATAACATTTCCGGATCGTTTGACACGACTATAGTGGCCATTGTACGTATGAAGTGATTGGTTTGTGCG
>MCJB01033131.1:74949-107794 GCA_002018475.1 Nicotiana obtusifolia | reverse complement strand
AACAAGGTTAGACAAGCCACTTACCTCAAACCACGTTAAATCAATCAACTAGAAGGCCTTTCCCTCGATTTTTTGACTCTAGACGGCTCGAATCTAGCCAAAATAATTTCATACTATAAATATAACTATGGGCAACTAATTTAAGTAATGAAATAATGATCTTAGAAAAGAATTGAAACATCACCCCAAAAGTCGACACGGGCCCGTGTCTCGGAACCTGACCAAAATTATAAAATTCGAACACCCATTCGATATCGAGTCCAGACATCCAAGAATTATACAAATTCGATCTCATTTAGCCTTTCAAAATCTAAAAAGTTAGCCTAAGGAGCTTCTACCATTTTTCCCAAATTTCAAACTCCAAAACACTAATTAGAGATGTAATTAACAGTTGATTCGTGGAAATTAATCAAAAAAGAGTCAAGAATCCTTACCCCCAACAAGTCCTTTGAACAACCCTCGAAATTTCGCCTCAAATCGAACTCTCAAAGACCTAAAATGAATTATGAAGCAAAACCCTCGAAAATCCCCTTCTGCCCAGCGACTTTCGCTTCTACGGCCTTTCGGTCGCTTCTGCGACGCTGCACTTGTGGAAAAACAATCGCAGGTGCGGATTCCACTTAAGTCCTCAGGTTCCGCTTCTGCGGACCATGGCACGCACCTGCTAGCCCGCGTCAACGGAGAAAGAGACCGCACCTGCGGTCCTACCCAAAGCCCCTCCTCCAGTTCCACTTCTCTGGAGGAAATGGTCACGCTTGCGGAAGCGCACCTGCGGCTAAGTGTCCGCACCTGCGAGCACAGCTCTGGGCTCTCCTTTCGCTTCTGCACTTCACCTTCCGCACCTGCGGCCCAACCTTCTGCAGGTGCGACGACACCAGCAGGCCTGGGACTTTAGCAATGAAGCTAAGTCCAAAGTTGGTCCGAATTTGATCCAAACCATACCTGAGGCCCCAGGACCCCGTCCGAATATACCAACAAGTTCTAAAATACATAACGGACCTACTTGAGGCCACAAATCACATAAAACAACACAATTTCTATGGATTGCAACCCAAATTCAAGCCTATGAACTATGAACTTCCAAATTCTGAAACAACGTCGATTCATACCAAAACAACTCCAATTGGCACCAAATTTTACACACACAATTCCTAAATGACATCACGGACCAATTTCAACTTTCGGAATCGGGAACCGACCCCGATATCAAAAAGTCCACTCCCAGTCAAACTTTCCAAAATCTTTACACTTTTCAACTTTCGCCAATTTACTCCGAAACGACCTACGGACCTCCAAACCAACATCTGGACACGCTTTCTGAGACCAAAATCACCCTACGGAGCTATTAGAACTGTCAAAACTCCATTCCAGAGTCATCCTCACACAAGTCAAACTACGGTCAACTCCTACTACTTAAACTTCCAACTTAGGGACTATGTGTCCTAAAAACCCTTGGAAACTCTCCTGAACCCGACACCAAGCACTCCCGGCAAGTCACGTAACACACAATATAACATATAGGAAGCATAATTTAGGGGATCGGGGATAAAATTCCCAAAACGACCAGCCGAATCGTTACATCTTCCCCCTCTTAAAACATTTGTTCATCCTCGAACGAGTATAGAGAGACATACCTGAAGTGGTGAAAAGATTAGGATAATGGCTACGCATATCATGCTCGATCTCCCAAGTCGCCTCCTCGACTGGCTAACCCCTCCACGGAACCTTCACTGAAGCAATGTTCTTGGACCTCAACTTTTGAACCTACCTATCCAAAATGGCCACTGGCTCGTCGACATAAGACAAATCCTTGTCCAACTGGACTGATCTGAAGTCTAACACATAAGACGGATCGCCGCGATAATTCCGAAGCATAGAAACATGGAACACTAGATGAACTGCAGCTAGACTAGGTGGTAGTGCAAGTCTGTGGGCCACGTCTCCAACCCTCTCAAGGATCTCAAAATGTTCGATATACCTAGGGCTCAACTTGCCCTTCTTCCCGAACCTCATAACACCCTTCATGGGCGAAGCCCGGAGCAAGACCCACTCCCTTACCATGAATGCAACGTCGTGAATCTTCCGATCCGCATAACTCTTATGTCTAGATTAGGTTGTACGAAGTCGATCTTGAATCAATTTAACCTTTTCCAAAGCATTCTGAACCAAGTTGTACCCGATAGCCTAGCCTCACCCTGCTCAAATTAACCCACCGGAGACCAGCCTACCATACAAAGCCTCATACGGGGCCAAGCATATCCTCTAATATCTGAATAGTGCACTCAGACTGTCTGTCCATCTGAGGGTGAAATGATGTACTCAACTCCACCCGCTTGCCCAACTCATGTTGTACGGCCCTCCAAAACTGCAATGTAAACTGCGTACCCCGGACAGACATGATAGATACCACCAAGCCATGAAGCCTAACAATCTCGCGAATATAAACTCAAGCCAGCTGCTCAGAAGAATAGGTATTCACCATTGGAATGAAATGAGCTGACTTGGTCAACCTATCCACAATCACCCAAACTGCACCGAACTTCCTCTAAGTCCGTGGGAGCCCAACAACAAAATCCATAATAATCCGCTCCCATTTCTACTCCGGAATCTCTCGCTTCTGAAGCAATCCACCTGGCCGTTGATGCTCATACTTCACTTACTGGAAGTTTAGGCACCGAGCTACATACTCCACTATGTCCTTCTTCATCCTCCTCCGCCAATAATGTTGCCTCAAATCCTGATACATCTTCGCGACACCCCGATAAATAGAGTACCGCGAACTGTGAGCCTCCTGGAGAATCAACTCACGCAAGCCATCTACATTGAGCACACATAGCCTGCCCTGCATCCATAATACACCATCGTCCCCAATAGTGACCTCCTTGGCATCGTCGTGTTGAACCGTGTCCTTGAGGACAAGCAGATGGGGGTCGTCATACTAACGTTCTCTGATACGATCATAAAGAGAAGACCGAGAAAGCACACAAGCCAAAACTCGGCTCGGCTTAGAAACATCCAATCTAACAAACCGGTTGGCCAAGGCCTGAACATCCAAGGCTAATGGCCTCTCTACTACCGGTATGTATGCTAAGCTACCCAAACTCTCCGCCTTGCGACTCAAGGAATTGGCCACCACATTGGCCTTCCCGGGATGATATAGAATTGTGATATCATAGTCCTTAAGAAACTTTAACCACCTCTGCTGCCACAATTTAAGATCCTTTTATTTGAACAGATATTGTACACTTCGGTGGTCGGTGTAGACCTAGCAAGAGACATCGTACAAATAGTGCCGCTAGATCTTCCAAGGCATGAACAGTAGCTGCTAACTCGAGGTCGTGGACAGGATAGTTCTTCTCATGCACCTTCAGCTATCTAGACGCATAGGCAATCACCCTACCATCCTACATCAACACCGCGTCGAGATCAATACGCGAGTCATCATAGTACACAGTATAAGACCCCAAACCAAAAGGCAACACCAACACTGGGGCTGTAGTCAAAGCTGTCTTGAGCTTCTGAAAGCTCTCCTCACACTCCTTCGTCCACCTGAACGGAGCACCCTTCTGGGTCAATCTGGCCATAAGTGCTTCAATAGACGAGAAACCCTCTACAAATCGACGGTAATACCCCCCCCCAACCCAAGAAAACTTCGGATTCTCCGTAGTTGAAGATGGTCTGGGCCAACTCTACACTACTTCAATTTTTCTTGGATCCACCTTGATCCCTCACTCGACACTACATGACCCAAAAATGCCACCGAATCAAGCCAGAATTCACATTTCATAAATTTTGCATATAACTTCTTTTCTTTCAAGGTTTGGAGCACGGTCCTCAAGTGCTGCTCATGATCCTCCCAGCTTTGACAGTACAGTAGAATGTCATCAATAAACACAATGACAAATGAGTCAAGATAGGGCTGAAATACATTGTTCATTAAGTGCATGAATGTTGCTGGGGAGTTGGTCAACCCAAAAGATATCACAAGGAACTCGTAATGTCCATACCGAGTGCTAAAGACAGTCTTCGGGATATCTGGCTCCTCAATCTTCAACTGATGATAGCCTGAACGCAAGTCAATCTCAGAGAACACTCTGGCACCCTGTAGCTGATCAAATAGGTCATCAATACGTGGTAGTGGATACTTGTTCTTGACTGTACCCTAGTTTCAACTAGCGATAATTAATGCACATACACATAGAAACATCCTTCTTCTTTACAAATAAGACTAGAGCACCCCAAGGCGACACACTGGGCTGAATGAAGGCCTTATCAAACAACTCTTATAACTGCTCCATTAACTCTTTCAACTCTGCTGGGGCCATTCGATAGGGTGGAATAGAAATGGGCTGAGTGCCCGATAACAAATCAATGCCAAAATCGACATCCCTGTCGGGCGGCATGCCCCGAAGATCTGCCAAAAATACAGGATAATCCATCTATATCGGAACGACTCCATGGTAGGAGTATCAATACTGACATCCCTCACAAAAGCTAGATAAGCATTACACCCCTTCTCAACCATACACTGAGCCTTTAAAAATGAGATAACCCTGCTAGGAATGTAATCTAAAGTACCTCTCCACTCTATCTGTGGTAATCCTGGCATAGCCAGTGTCACGGTCTTGGCATGACGATCGAGAATAGCATGATAGGGTGACAACCAGTCCATGTCCAAAATAATATCAAAATCTACCATACTAAGAAATAATAGGTCATCTCTGGTCTCAAAACCACCAAGAACAACTAAACACGACCGATACATATGGTCAACAACAATAGAATCTCCCGCAGGTGTGGACACAGAGACGGGAGAATTCAAGGAATCATAAGATATACCCAACTATAGAGCAAAGTAAGATGACACATAGGAATAAGTGGACACTGGATCAAATAAGACTGATGCGTCTCTATGACAGACCAGAACAATACATGTAATGACTGAGTCGGATGCAACTGCCTCCGTCCTAGCAGGAAGAGCATAATATCTGGCTTGGCCTCCCCCTCTAGAGCGACCTCTACCTACTCAACCTCCACCTCGAGCTGGCTGTGTAGGTGGAGTGGCAACTGGTATGGTAACCATGGCCTGAGGACCTGGTAGAGCACGCGGGGCCTAAGTAGTTTGTGGAGGTGCACCCCTCCTAAGTCTGAGGCAATCCCTCGCCATATGACGAGTGTCACCACACTCAAAAAGCTCTCGGAGGACGTGGCTGCTATGGCTAGCTCGGGCCTGATCGGCTGGACTGACCGCTGAAAGCACCCCGTGCAAGAGATGCACTAGACAATGGCGGTGCATAATAGGGAGCATGAGGCCTAGGAGTGGCCGGAATACCGCTGGAAGCTGGAAGTGCTGAATGAACAAGGCGACTCACATAGCCCCTACCATGATGAGCTGAAACTGGGGCACGGGTACCACTATATGTGCCAGAATCTCGAGACCTTTTGGCCTCCCTCTCCTCTCTCTCCCGGTTCAACATACCCTCTAATCTCCTAGCGATCCACACTACCTGCTGTTATGCAATGTGCATCTCCAACTCTTGGGCCATGCTACATCTGATATCGGGGTTGAGCCCCTCGATAAATCGACGGACTCACTCTCTAACGGTAGCAACCAAGGTTGGTGCATGGCTAGCCAAATCACTGAACCGGACCTCATACTCCGACACAGTCATAGAACCCTGGCGCAACTGCTCAAACTCTATACACCATGCATCTCTAAGACTCTGGGGAACAAACTCCCTCAGGAACATATCTGAGAACTGAGTCCAAGTGAGTGAAGATGTCTCAGACGAACTACCCAATTCATATGCTCGCTACCACTGATAAGTCTCTCTCTTAAGCTCGAATGTAGTGAAAGCAACCCCACTAGACTCCACAATACTCATATTACGGAGAATACGGTGGCACTACTCAAGAAAACCTTGGGCATCCTCTGACGCCAACCCGCCAAAAGTAAGGGGTGGTACTTCTTACACCTCTCGAGCCTGAGCTGCTCCCCCTCATAAACTGCTGTCATAACCTCAGGTTGAACTAGGGTGACCGGCTGCACTAGTATGACCTCTAGAACCTGGTCAATCAGGACCGCTGCTCTAGGGTAAGGGCGGGGGGAGTCTGTGCACCTCCCTTGACCTGAGATTTGGCAAGAGCAAGTGGGATCAACCCTTCCTGAGCTAAAGTGCCGAACATGTTCAGAACCTGGGCGAAAGTCTCCTAGAGTGCTAGTGCAGTAACAGGCATCTCAGGTGCCTTCTCTCCAACTAGAGCTACTGGTGGCTTCTCTGTCGCAGCTCGTGCATGTGCTCTGGCTGCACCACGTGGACGTCCTCGACCTCTACCCCAGCCCTGGCCCCGGCCTCTCGGAGCTCTAGCAGGGGGCGCGGTTGTCTGGTCATCTGATCTGATGGTACGTGTCCTCACCATCTGTGAGAAATAGAAAGACAGAAATTTAGAACTCTGAAGTCAACAAATTCGCACGATAAGGAATCAAAGAAGTAAAGATTTTTCTAACAGTTCCATAGCCCTCGAAGATAAGTACAGACGTCTCTGTATCGATCTGCGAGACTCTACTAAACCTGCTTGTGACTCATAACACCTATGAACCTAGAGCTCTGATACCAACTTGTCACGAACCCAAATTCCCTCCGTAGGATATTTTGATGACACCTAGTCTTTAAGATTAGGTAAGTCTGAAAATATGCGAAAATATTAGATAAGAGATTAAAACTTGAACATCCCAACAATTTCATAAAGAGAATCTACCAAAAACTCAATACGTACAATCCCAAAACCTGGTGAGATATAAGTCACAAGCTCTAGATACAGTACCGAACAATCATATACATCACTGCCTATAAAAATGTAAAGAAATAAGGAAGGACAGGGTAGAAGGGGACTCCAAGGCCTGCGGACACGGGCAGGTGTACCTTGATGTCTCCAAAAGCAAGCAACTCAACGCTCTAATACTGGGGCTAATAGGATGTACCTGGATCTGCACGAAAACATGTGCATAAGCGTTGTTTGAGTACACCACAACGGTACCCAGTAAGTGCCAAGCCTAACCTCGGTAGAGTAGTGACGAGGTCAGGTCAAGGCCCTAGTGGAGATAATAAGAAATAAGACAGAAGACATAATGATATAATAATAATGGCAAAGGAAGTGAAACAATAAAGAATTTACAAAAATTTATCAACACGGAATCAAGGCAATCAATACAAAACGAAAGGAAGGCAAAGATTTTACATGTTAAGGAAACAACAACAAACAAATACAGCAAACAGAGAAGATCAACAGGGCACTCCCGTGGTACCGCCTTGTAGTCTCAAATCATAAAAGTAACTCACAATCTTTCCTTATATCATCGGGGGGCCCTTTACGTTTAGTTTAAAAAATCATTTTTTCGAAATAGCACCCCGCATTTTAGCCCGCCTTATCACACCGTACAGCTTTTAGTAGTTACCCTACTAGCCACGCATATCAAGATAACTTATCTCACCCGCATGCGTTTCAACACCTAGACCTTATACCACCGCAAGCGTATCAATAATAACAACGGCATGACAGAAACCTCGTGCAAATAGCAACAACAGCACGGCAGAAACCTCGCACAAATAATAACAACAGTATGGAAGAAATCTCGTGCAAACAACTAAACAATCACCTCAACAATAACACGAATTCCAAACATAACAACTAAGTAAAATGACATTTCACAACTTATACCTTGTCTCAGTAGAAACCACGACCTTTGCAACTCAACACCAAACTCAACAGCAAGATATTTCAAGGATAGCAATTTCAAGTAAAGAATTTCACAGTTAAATAATGAATACGGAATTAAGAAAAGCAAGTCATTCAACTAAACATGTAGTACAAATTGCAAATAAGAGGTAAGACAAGTAGACATATGAAGTTTGACTAAACATGATGACTATAACTTGCTAAAGTAACTCAAATAAGGAAAGAAAAGGAAACTACATAGCTAAAACTGGAATTTCAACATTTAGCCTGTGTACGCACTCGTCAACTTGCGTACACGACCTCCACATATTACAATGATCACAACAATACCAAATCCTAAAGAGAATTTCCCCCACACAAAGTTAGACAAGCCACTTACCTCAAACCACGCTAAATCAATCAATTAGAAGGCCTTTCCCTCGATTTTCTGACTTCGAACGGCTCGAATCTAGCCAAAACAATTTCATACTATAAATATAACTATAGGAAACTAATTTAAATAATGAAATAATGATCTTAGCAAAGAATTGAAAAATCGCCTCAAAAGTCGACCCGGGCCCGCGTCATGAAACCGACCAAAATTATAAAATCCGAATACCCATTCGATATCGAGTCCAACCATACAAGAATTATTCAAATCCGATCTCATTTAGCCTTTCAAACTCCAAAACACTAATTATAAGATGTAATTAATAGTAGATTCATGAAAATTAATAAAAAAGAGTCAAGAATTCTTACCCCAACAAACAACCCTCGAAATTTCGCTTCAAACCGAGCTCTCAAAGTCCCAAAATGAATTATGAAGCATAACCCTCAAAAATCTCGTCTTCTGCCCAGCGATCTTCGCTTCTGTGGTCTTTAGGTCGCTTCTGCGACGTCGCACCTACGGAAAAACCATCACTGTGCGGACTCTACTTAAGTCCTCAGGTTCTGCTTCTACAGACAATGGCACGCACTTGCGAGCCCTCTTCAACGGAGAAAGAGACCGCACCTGTGGTCCTGCCCAAAGCCCCTCCTCCAGTTCCACTTCTGTGAAGGAAATAGTCACGCCTGCGGAGGCGCACCTGCGCCCAGATGTCTGTACCTGCGAGCCCAGCCCTGGACTCTCCTTTCGCTTCTGCGCTTCACCTTCCGCACCCGCAATTCCGCACTTGCGGTCAAACCTTCTGTAGGTGCGATGACACCAGCAGGCATGAGACTTTAGCAATGAAGCTAAGTCCAAAGTTGGTCCGAATTCGATCCGGACCATACCCATCCCCCCCGGTACCCCGTCCGAATATTCCAACAAGCTCCAAAACACATAACGGACCTACTCGAGACCACGAATCATATCAAACAATACAATTTCTACGGATCGCAACCCAAATTCAAGCCTATGAACTATGAACTTTCAAATTCCGAAACCAATGCCAATTCATACCAAAACGACTCCGATTGGTATCAAATTTTGTACACAAGTCATAAATGACATTACAAACCTATACCAACTTCTGGAATCGGGATCCGACCCCGATATCAAAAGGTCCACTCCCCGTCAAACTTTCCAAAATCTTCCAACTTTCGCCAATTTACACCGAAACGACCAACGGACCTCCAAACCAACATCCAGACACGCTCCTAAGAAAAAAATCACCCTATGGAGCTATTGGAACCGTCAAAACTCCATTACAAAGTCATCCTCATACAAGTCAAACTACGGTCAACTCCTACTACTTAAACTTCGAACTTAGAGACTATGTGTCCCATAACACTCGAAACTCTCCCGACACCAAGCACCCCCGGCAAGTCACGTAACCACAATACAACATAGAGGAAGCAGAATTTAGGGGATCGGGGCTAAAATACTCAAAACGACCGGTCGGATCGTTACATGTAAATATTTTTAAAATTTGGACAAGCTACCTAATTCAGATTCTTCAAATTACTATGCTTTATTTACTAACCGATGCATTATTTTGATGTTTCTTTCTCTTAGTTTTTTCAATTACGAAAGTAGGTAAATGTCAACTATTTTAAAAATAGTGGATCAAGAAGAAGAATAAGTGACTTAACACAGTGATTTGGGAAATTCTGCATTACGTAACGGACAAAGGGGTAAGTTTTAAAAGATTGCTGATGGTAAAGGGTAAATTTGGCCGGATAGTATAACAATAAGAATAAATTTGACCGAATAACATAACGAAGGTTTAAAATGGACAATATCTGAAAGTAGAAGGATAAATTTGGACTTTTGCCTAAACAGACTGCATAGATATTTACTCGAGGCAAACTTGAAAACGAAATTTAAGATCGTTTTACAATACAAAGAGTAAATTATAGTAGTAACTGATAAGTAGAACATTTTTCTTAATTTCAACTAGGGGTGTACGAAGAAAATTGATAAAACTGTATCAAATCGATAATCCGAGTCAAACTGGAAAAATATTTGATTGTAGTTTGGTTTTATTTGGTTTGGTATTGGAAAAAAACCCGACCATAATTGGTTTGATTTTAACTTAAAAAAGTCAAACCGAAACCAAACCAACCAGATAGTATATTTATATAATTTTAAAAAATATTTTATACATATAAATATTTAATATAACATAATTTATAAATAATTCTTAAACTTTTCACAGTTTTATAACATATTATTTCAAGTTTGGACTTAACATTCTTGAATAGTAAATATATTTTATATCCCATAAATGTAGTAACTCAAACAAAGTTCAAATCAATATTAATGCTAAAAAAAGAAATTCAATTCAACACTAGGAATGACAATTGTATTGAATAACTGTTTTTTAGTTTTACATTGGTTTATAATAAAAATACATAACTTAGTTTATGTATTTTTATTACTTAGTTATGTAATTAATAGATTTATTAGCTATACTTATTTTAGCATGGCCTGTATAATATTTTTATATTATGTTAACTTTTATTATGGCTTATTAATTAGTAATATTTGTTTTATACAAATTTATTATCTTTGTTATTGAATATTTTAGTATAATACTTTTACTTATTAATAATATTGTATTATTTTCTTGGAAAATACATTATAAAGTTATATTTTACTAAGACTAAAAAATATATTTAGAGCCCAAGTTACATATTTTGTGCTATGAAGATTTTGTTGAGGGGGAAACCCCGAAATATCAAAATAAATCGAAAAATTCGAAAAAACTCGAGATTGAAAAATCTGACTTTGTTAATTTGGTTTAATTTATAGATTTAAAAATCTAATATCATTAGTTTAATTTAATAATTAAAAGATCTAAACCAACCCGACTTACGGACACCCTAATTTCAATCTTAATTACGGTACTCTTTCTGCTCCTACTGCATTGAAAGAGACTTGAACCTTGAGAAATGGAAAAAACAAGTTTTTAGATAAATTAGAATAAAAAAGTCTAGTCCACCTTTTAACGATAAAAAAGTTAGGTCTCACAGCATGATCTGTTTCCCATTCTCTTTTGCAGAACTCTTTTCTAAGGGCATGTCCAACCCATTGCATCATTTTTTGTATCAAAATGGTATAAATATCAAAATGGTGCAAATTAACTTCAACCCATTGCATCACTTTTTACATTAAAAAAGAATATTTCTTTTATATTCTTCTTTCTCTTTTATATTATATTGTTTTCTTTTACTTAAATTTTATTTTATAATTTCAGAAAAAAAATCTTTTCTTTTTTTTTTCTTTTTTACATATCCATCCCATATAATTCATAATCCTTTGTTATATAATTATTTTATATAAAATTATTTTATGCCATAAAATTTTAAATAATATAAATTGCAAGCAAATATTATACGTTATACATATTAATGGATAATTCAAATAAAAGTGAAATTATTGATAAAATATAATTAAATAAATACTATTACATTAAGGTAGAATTTATTTTAATTTCTACATAAATATTCAACTTTCATGATTAGTACGTTGCTCGCATAAATGCTCTACTAATGCATTACGAAGTGCAAAATGAGCATCTTGGTTCTTAATTTTTTTGTGTCGAGCTAAAAATTATTCAAACCGATAATTTTCATCTACTACCATTTCTACTGTTGGAGTTGGACCTTCCCAAGCATCTTGAATTGGTGCATTAAGATCACGCTCATCCTCGATTATCATGTTGTGCAGTATAATACATGATGTTAATATATCATGTAGCACTTCTTTTCTCCAAAAAACGTGACGGCCCTGCAATAATTGCAAAATGAGATTGCAAAACTCTGAATGCACGTTCAACATCTTTTCGACATGATTCTTATTTCGTCGCGAAATATTTCTTCTTTTGAGATTGTGGCTCATGAATGGTTTGCACAATTGTAGACCATTTTGGATATATACTGTCAGCTAAATAATAACCCACATCATATTCGTTTCCTTGAATAACATAATGGGCAGGAGAAGCAATACCTTTAGCAAGATTGAAAAACAGATGTGACGATTCTAAAACATTAATGTCATTATTGGTGCCGGGCATACCAAAATATGCATGCCATATCCAAAGGTCATAATCAGCTACAGCTTCAAGAATTATTGTTGGGGATCCACTACGACCTACATATTGTCCAGCCCATGCTGTTGGACAATTTTTTCATCTCCAATGCATGCAATCTAGACTACCTAGCATTCCTGGAAAACCACGTTGCTCACCGATGTGAAGAAGCCTTGCAACATCGTTAGCTGTTGGTGATCTAAATACTGCTGGCCAAAAACCTCTACGATAGCTCGACAAAATCTCTTCATGCTTTCAATTGTAGTTGACTTTCCAATTTTCACATATTCGTCAGTGGCATCCGCTGGCAAGCCGTCTGCCAACATTCTAAACACAGCTGTGATTTTTTGTACAGTAGATAAACCAAATCTACCCATCGATCAGCACGTTGTTCGAAGTACGTATCATGAGCTTTAATTCCCTTTAATTTTTTTTTAAAATATTGCAGATTAATCAAGCAAAATGTTTACTTATGCAAGATCCGAACTACAAAAAAGGTTTAAATTTGATCATGTGTGGGAAATGATGAAGGATTTTGAGAAGTTTAAAGATGTCGATGCTGGAAGTAAAAAAGTTCGAAAGCAAGGCTCTTCTTATATATCATCGGAGTCTGAGACTCCTACTCCTAATTCGCCTCTAGTATCATCTCCTAACTTATCATCATTTTCACTAAATTTGAATGAGGATGTTGCAGGTGATTCCACATCATCACAACGACCTATTGGGGTGAAGAAAGCAAAATTGAAGAGAAAAACCGAAGAAGGTTTTACATCTACTATGCAAATGGTCCAATCAGAAAATAATCGACTTGTTGAGTTGTTGGCAAAGTCAGGTGCAGACAGGCAGCGAGATTTGGAGATGAAAGATAGAGCTTTGAAACTAAAAGAATTTAAAGAAGAAAATAAAATTTTATTGTCGAATTTAGATTCTATTGGTGATCCAAATATTCGTGAATTTATTCGACAAGAACAAAAACGAATAATGGATAAAGAAGTCAACAATTTCAACAGCCACAACCACAACAATCCTCTGCCACATACACTCAATATTTTAATGATATTGGTGGATCTGGAAACGACCTACCAGAGTACTAAATTATTGTTATAATTTTCTAAATTATTATGTTGTTTAATGTATTTTCAATTTTAATGTATTGAACATTGTTATGTTATTGATCATTATGTTGTTATTGAACATTGTGTTATATATTCGAATTTATTATGTTATTGAATATTGTGTTATTTATTAACAACATATTATATTTTATATTTGCACTTTTCATTTTTGTGATAGTTATATTTTTTAATACAATTATAACTTATAATAAAATTAACTTACAATTTTATATAAAATAATATATACGAAAATTAATTTATAAAACTTACACTCCAAAATTAAGATGTAAAATTAATATTATAAGATATTACATAAAAAATAATTAGGTATATTAGGAATCTAAAATTATAAATTAAAATTTATAATATGTTAAATTAAAAGTGTTATATAATAAAAAAAATAATAATAAAATATTAATGAATAGTAATGGTGTAGATGAATAGGTATATTAGGAATCTAAATGTAAAAATTAAAAATTTATAATATGTTAAATTAAAAGTGTTATATAATAAAAAATAATAATAAATTATTAATGAATAGTAATTGTGCAATGTCATGCACCAAAAAGGTGTAAAAAATAGTGCAAGATTGGAGCTCCAAAACATCATTTTTACATCAAAATAGCATTTGGTGTAAAAAATAATGCAAGGTTAGAGATGGCCTAACGACCAAGTTTGTTGATGCAGGAGTTGTCTTTTGATTAACCTATATTCCATTGTTCAAATGGATTCCCTAACATTAACTTGTCTTCGTAAACAACTTTTCAACTTCAAACTTACCTTTCACTACATGATTAAAAAAACAAAAGATATTATAATAACACTTGATAGTTTGCCTAAGGAAAAAATTTGACTTTAAAAGTGGGAACTTCAACCAGGGCCAAGATGAGTCACATAATTTTGTTGGGACAGAATAGCCTGATAAACACCTCTATTTATTCTTTTTTAATATTTCTGTCCTCATACTCCACCAAATTTCAACCAAACACTCGATATTGAACAAATTAATTTTTTTTATACCCTTCTGACATTTGACTAAATTGATGTGCCATTTGTTTTGCTGAATCAGACAAAGTGCGTGATTAGCGCTCCCAAAAGCAAGTGATTGAGTAATTTTGGTTTAAAAATATGAAATTAACAAGAAAAGAAAAGAAAATGTAATGCCAAACGAATTTCTTTCCCCTCCTCTTATTCCCCCCTGGCCCATTCGGTTCTCTGTCTCCGCCATAACATCAAGAACTGCTACAATTTATTTTTTTCTCCGCCAATCAATTTACATTAGACTCTTCTTCTCTGTTTTATTTTCTTTTCGTGCTTGCCCATCTAATTTATCTCAGATTTGTTTCAAAAAAGAACTTTTCCAAACATCTATTAACAATGGTATTTTTAACCATAGTTTCTTAACAAACAAATTTTTTTTTTGATAGCGTGTTCTTTCTCTCTTTCTGGGTGGGAGCAGGAGATGTTCATTTTAAGAAATGGACATATTTGATATTTGTAGGATTGAGATTTGGTATTTGTGAAAGTTAGAATTTAGTAGGCACTTCACTAAAATTTGAACGAGAATCCCACCTCAAACAACTCCATAGCAATTAATCCTTTCCCCTTTTTGAAAATACAACACCTAATAATACCGTCCGTAGTCACTATTTTCAGAAACCAAAACCAACTAGAACTGCAGCGAAAATGGGGATCTATGGTGAGAAAGAGAAAGGAAAAAGAAGGGTCGCTATAGTGAGTCTTTTCCAGCAAAGTCCCTGGAGAATCGAGGTGATCACCTAGTGATGTTCGATATTCCGAGGATCTATGATGTTACTCGCTTGTCATGGACATTGACTCGTTCGATGCCTGGAGTTTTAGAGGGCGACGTGAAGTAAAAAAGATAAGAGGTGAGGTAGAGGGGCTAGCAAAGATGGTCGAGCGGACTTACAACAATGGAGAAAAATCACGACAAAAGAAGATAAATTGGTTTTGGTTGTGTGTTTTCAGATGGAGGACAAAAGGGTGGTGGTGTGTGGATGAGGAAGAGACTAGATGGGGAAAAGAGAAAGGAGGAAGGTTTGGGATACTTTTTTTGTTGGAGAAAAAGGAGATGAAATTGGAATTTTTATAAAAAATAATATGTTATTAAAATAAATAATGATGTGACATCAAATAATTTGAGGTGGATCTAATATGTCGAACTTATGTTTTGATCGAGTTCAAGTGCTTAATCGAAACTTTATAGATTAAAGTGACCGCGATGTTGTGGCTTAAGTTCGAGACCATACCCCTTCTTTACTTGGAACATGTGCTGACTGATGATACTCTCTTTCGACAATCATAGTCTCTTAAGTTTTACAATTCAAGTTTATTTTGAAAATTATTTTTTTAAAAATATTTTTAGTAGTAACTTGTGTTTGATTAATTAATTTAAAAAATATTTTTGAACAATAATTAATATTTGATCAAGCTTTTAAAAAGTGTTTTTAAATTTTTCTCAAAAGTATTTTTCAAAAAAGTACTTTTGAGGAGAAACTATATTTTTTGCGACTCCAAAATTGTTTCTGTTTCTACTTAAATTTTATTTTTTTTCCTTCTAAAAGCTTGAACAAACACTCCAACTTTAAAAAAAAAATATTTTTTTAACAGAAAAAATATTTTTAACCTTAAAAAAACTTGGCCAAACAGGTTATAATTAAGTAACTTTAATATGGGAACAAGACATATATTTCCATAGTTGAGATCACACTCTTAAGACAGTAAAAGCGAACTGTGGAACCTTATTGATTCCCGACTCAATTTGAGATGTTAAATCAAATTTATAAGTATCTTTTGTTTTGCTCTTCGATGCATGTCTTTTTGGTAGCTTTTTGTTTTGCAGACTAAAAAATCTTTCTTTCGTCTTTAGCCTCTGCCTCGTTTATATTTTGCGTGATCAGCTCTTTCTTTCGTCCAAGTGCTTTCTTTGCTCCTTGTGCTGCAATTTTATGATCTCCACTTCAGTTTGCACGTATATGCCGCGAATTCAGATTAGTCGAAGTCCAAACAGATACCGAACATCATATGATGAAAATTATAGTGTAAGCGGGAGCAAGGTAAAATACTCCATATGTTCAGGCGTAAGTTACTTGAGTTAAACTTTCAATTCATTGGATTTGAGCTTGTTTTTAGTACATGGGCAGACAGATTTTTGTTTTTGTTTCTTTAAAAAAAATCTATCATTTTTTTTCAGTTACACGTTTTCCTTTTACTTTCTTCCTGCTTATTTAAGAGGAACACGCTTTAGACATTAATAGCTGATCACTTATGAAATATTATTGTCATTAATAGCATCACTCTTTGTTTATTTCATAAATAATAAAAAAAAATTACAATTTTAGCATATTTGAAAAATATATATGCAGGTTTAAAAATAATCAAATTCCCTAAATTAAGGAATCAGTTTTTATCAACTTTCTCTCTCCTCTTTGTACTAAAACGTTCGCCTTTTCATTCTAAGTTCCCCCTCTTCCTCTATCATCTTTTTTTGAAGTTTTTTGCTTTCATCTATGGCTACTGACGGTGTTGTCCCACAAATCAAGTTCAAGAAACGGGGAACCTAATATGACTATATCTGATGGTCAAGATTAATATTGTACTAAGATATATTCTTGTCACAGTCTGAAATTCTCACCTTCGAATTGTGATGGCGCCTAACATTTCACTTGTTAGACAAGCCAATGTTAGTATAATTTTAGTCGTTTTTAACATGTTAGTTTAAATGGTAATAAAGAAACCAATTATCTGGAATAATCTAAAATAGAAATTTCCTACAATCTCAAAACCGGTAGTACAAGTCACAAGCTCTACAGAGTTTAATAGAAAATCTCTAAATACAACTGTTCCAGAGTAGAATCAACAGTGCAAGAAAATATCAGAAGGTGACTCTGAAACCTGCGAACGCAACAGCAGGTATACCTTAAGTCTCCACAATAATGCTCGATCAACTAACAAGAATATCAATAACTCTGGGGGTACCTGGATCAGCACAAAAAAGATGTGCAGAAGCGTAGTATGAGTACACCACAGCGATACCCAATAAGTTTCAAACCTAACCTCGGTAGAGTAGTGACGAGGCCAGGTCAAGACACCTACCAGACGTATAAAGTTGTACAATATGTTACATGAAGCTAACAAGGAAAGAGTATCAATGTAGGGCCTATAATAGAAGAATTTACAATACAAATCAACAATGGAAATAATGAGAACATGGATGGCATCGAGCAAACACTCAAGCAATTGAGCAACAACATAGTTAGAGTACAAATATAATATAAAAATGGCATGGCATCACCCTTAGTGTTTTTACTCTCGTCCTTACCATGAAATGATGAATAATTTAAACATAATTAAACACAATTCCAACTTGAACATAGTAAAGCGTCAAATGAGTTATTAAGCCAATTTAGGATTTAAATAAGGTAAAATAGTGGAGAGATTGTGCAAATATAATATCAATTGAGTTTATTTTAGAAATATATGAGATCCAATATAATATTATATTTATACAAATTAAGACATTCAAATACGAAGCTATTGACATCATCAAAATTCCATGCCGGAGTAATTTGCTCAAAAGTCAAACTCCGGTCAATTTTTTTCATTTAACCTTCAAAAATAAGAATTGTTCTTTCAATTTAATTCCGAATCTTCCGAAAATCAAACTCGACCACACACGCGGGTCATAATATATATTACAAAGTTGCTCGGAACCTTAAGTCGCTGAACGAAACGTTAATTCTCAAAACGACAAGTCGGGCCATTACAGGCCCAACTTCAACAGGTACCTTCGCTCTTATTCAAAATGCAAAGCAGAATTTTTTATATAGTCCAGATCCACGACGCTCCTTATATTCATAAAAAAAAAAAGTTTTTCTCTTCTTCTTTCTGTTTAGGGTTTCTTCTTCTTAGTTACAAAAAATGGTTTGTTAAATTTGTTGTTGTTTTAATAATTTGATGATTGAGATTTGTTCTTTATGATATTTGAAAGTTATGTTTCAAATTTGAGCTCATTTGGAGTAGATTTGGATGTTCAAACATGTGTTGGATTACTGAAATTCAAAAAACAAGTTTATGTTTCAGAACTTCAGACTTTGAATCTGATTTTGAATCTAAAGTTGTACTGAAAATTGAACTACTTAAGATTCGAAGTCTTGAAGTTGCAATTGAAAGATAGAAGAACTTTAGATTCGAAATCTGAAGTTGCTTTGAAGAGCTAGAACTACTTAAGATTTGAATTTTTGGAGTTGCAGTTGAAAGATAGGAGAACTTGAGATTTGATTTCTGAAGTTGCATTGAAGAGATTGAACTACTTCAAATCCAAGCAGGTACACTTTGCAAAGTTTTGTGCAATGTGGGTATATACGCAAATGCCCCCTTATAGTCCCCACAAAAATCCCGCAATCCAACTCCAGAAAAGAAAAGAAAAATTAAGTTCTTCGCCCGTCATAAAATAGAATTTATAGTGAATTTATTGTTGTTGTTCATCATAAACCATAATAAGGGGATTTTAAAAAAGAGTTGTATATATTCGAAAAACTACTTAAAAGTTATGGTAAGAAATAGTTTCACTGTTCAAACAAGTAGTTCAAAACAAGGGATCTTTACACAAATAGCCGGTCATATTCGTTGTTTATTTTTTCTAGTTATATATATAAATTATACACTGAATATACATAATTATATACATATAATATATAAATTATGCATATATTATATCTCCACCGGCTATTAATTTAAATGATTGGGTGGGAGGCTATTTAGGTTAATTCTTCTCAAAACAAGCCACTTAACTTGTAACCTATGAGACTACTAGAGCGGGCCTCATAACATGACTAGTTTTCCTACTTTCTCACCCATAGAAGTATAATGGAGAATTAATCCAAATAGCCACCTACCTAATTTCTTAAAATAAAATAACTGACGAGTATATATATACGTATAATTTATTTATAATATATGTATAATTTTATATAATTAATGTATAATTTATATATATTACCGATTAAAAAAATAAATATTAAATCCGACTGGCTATTTGTGTAACAATTACTTAAAATCTTCAGAATTCTTGTCCGAGGTCCAATTGCTTTCGTCTCTTGAATTATCTTTCCAAATGATTAATTTAAATACGGAATATCTAACATTAATTTGTCTAAGCAAATAAGTTTTCGTAGAAGCTATCTTCTGCTCAATAATCCCAAACTCTAACAAACTCATTTTTTGGTATTCCATACAAACGTGATATTGGCCAGCTATAAATTGAGATATGTTGTGCATTTGTATTGTTTGACGATATTTTTCTCCATTTCAAAAATTATATTATAGCGGAGAAAAATCAATAAACAAAGAAAGTAAAGAGGAACGTGGAATATATAATGTTCGCATGCATTAACAAGATCTCTAAGTCTTTGAGGATAACAAGCCTTGAAAGAGGAAATCATCTCAATTAGGACCGTGCATAATTTGATAAATATTAAATTATCATACTGAAATCGAAAATTTTGGTATTTGGTATTCGATATTTTGATATTCGGTATGGTATTTGGTTAAAATTTTAAAAAAAATTGGTATTAGGTATAGTATTTGATATTTTAAAATGAAATACCGAAATACCGATACTGTACCGAAATATATATTATATTGCACAATACACATATTATTAATTATAACATAAATATAAAAAATCTAAAATCTTGCTTTCCTTTATTCTCTAAGTTTATCAATTAACTCTAAACAAGTAACAAAACATTTCTAATGATCAAATTTATTCTTTTATGTATATTTTTCTCTCTCTGGGTTAATATTTGCTAGTTTTGGACAAATTTTTTATCAACAAACGTTTTTAGTTTTGTACTTTTGAGTACTTTAATTAAGCATATTATAATCTCTGACTCTACACACCAGTTAGTATTAAAACCGAATAAATCGAAGTTACCGAACCGAATAAACCGAAACTGAAAGGAGAAAGTCGAACCATACCGAATTTAATTAGGTACGGTATTGGTACAACATTTTAAGAAATCGAATCTTAAAAATATCAACTAAAATATCTAAATACCGTACCATACCGACCGACAATCATCCCTAGTCTCATTTACCATTGGAAAAGGTTAGGAAGAGATCAAATTGAAATCATCCAAGTAGTTGTCACTTATCATCATTTTTTTTTCTTTTGTCATTTACTATCTGTGTGCATTTAGAATTTTTTGTGAATCTCAAAAAAGAATAATTAATCTAAATAATGTGCGACTCTTGCATCTTATTCTAGTCTAGCAAAATATTGAAGCCAAATATCCCAGGAAGTTTTCTTAATTACTTTTCTTAAGAAGGAAAGGGGTAGAAAGAAGAAAGAAAATTATAAGGGGTCGTTTGGTCGGTGGGATAAGGATAATATTTCTTGGATTAGATGCAGATTATTTTATTCCATACTTGATTAAACTTTTTAATACGAGATTAACAATTTCGTTATTAATTTATATTACAATTGAGATATTATTCTATATGGACTAAAAATCTGGGGATTAGTCTCTAGCTATTCCTCCAAAGTCCTTAAAATATTCAAGGATAAAATAAAAAATAAAAGCTTATCCTATTTTATTTAGTATTTATCAAATATATGTTTAATGTTATATCTCATTTTTAAGCCAATAAACTAAATATATCACTCCGTTACTATTTAATATCCGTTGTATAATTGTGTCATTATAATTCGGAATACTTGTTCCCTAACTAAATGACCCGTAATGATTCTTTTGCAAATCAATTAGTTGGTACTTGGACAAAGTTTAGAAGAGTGATAGGAATATCCCCTAATTACCATTCCTGTAATTAGTATCTAAAACCGGGGCACTTTAGAAATAAAGGGAGAAACATGACCGTTGGGCCTTTTGGGGGTCCTCCAACGTCTCTCTATATGTACGTTTTTCCTGTTCTGCAACTTCAAAACTCTGCCCAAAAAAACGCAAAAGAAAATTTGAGAAATCTTCAACAGATAGTTTACGCAGTTACGAAGAAGAAAACTTGATAATCTTGTGGATAAATTCTCTGAAAATTTCTCTCTTCTGTGAGTTTTCTGTGTTCTTTAATCTACCATCTTGCTTTTGATCGCTGAGAAAATTACATGTTTACTTCAAGAATGACAATTCTAATTTCTTTCTTCTAACTGCTATGATTCTAATTTTTTGTTTTATTATTATCCTGGATTCAAGTTGAAGACAGATTATGAACTCAATCTTTTCCGTCTAGTTCAAGATTTGTTGACGCACTTTTACGTTTGATTAAAGCCCTAGGGTTTTCCGGTTCTTCATACTGAATTAAAGATGTATGATTCTAGGGTTCCGTTGTTAGATTAAATAATAATCCTTGAAAAACGAAAAGGGTTCTCCTCAGCCCAGAATTTCAAGTTTGTAGATGGTTAAAGTATCCGTAATTTTTTTCCTTTTTAAAGGTGAAAAGAGTTTCACTGTGTTCTTCTGCCTTTTGTTTAAAGGATATCAGCGATCTGATCTTGATAGAAATTCTAGGTACTTATGGTAAAGATAATAAGCATACTCTAGCAACTGTTAGCAGTGATTTTTTATCCATTACATACATGTCAATAAAGAGACATGTTACGGCAATGTTAGCAAAAAATAGGATGATAAATGAAATCTAGTTATCAGTTTGTTTTGACGTAGGCGTTAATTTTGGCGCATCTTTTTCATACCTGTGTGCCCCTGATTCTTATTCGGTAATTCTGTTTCTTGCAATCTTGCTTCTACAAATGGTCTATCTAGGATTTCTAGTCCATGGGTGCACTACTAAAAAAAAGGAGGAAAAAATGTATTTAGTGGGAATTGATCTCTATGCCTATTGGTAAATAACTCAACTTTGAGCATGGGTGCCAACAGTTAATATTATATCAATTTTAGAAAATATGTACATAAAATATCTAATTTTACGAAGAGACCATGGGTTCACGTGCCCCGTAATTACACCTATAAATCCGCCCGTCTGCAGTGAACATAAAGCTATCATAGTGCACTGACAAAATCGCTAGAGTTCCACATTTATTAAGCTTGATTCTTGTATATAGCACTCATTTTTTTGTTGCCAAACTTGTTATGGTGTATTAACTAAGTATCTATTTTTAGATGCCCTCTTGAAGATGCATTTCAGATGTAGATTAAAAAAATCTTTTCTCCCCATTTGCCCCGAATTTGAACTGCTTTTATTTTGAGAAGTCATGACTAATGTACTTGATCTTTGCCATTCTGATTCTTGCTACGATTATAAATGTCTAACTGAATGGTTAAAGAGAATAAAAAGCTATACTCACTGAGCAAAAAATGTAACATCACAATACACTGTGAAAAACCCCGGAGTTTTGCTTGTGCTTTCTGTATGTAATCAGTTCATTTTTTTCGCTTTGATTTCATGTTATAACGTCAATTATATGGTGCAGGATTTTCTTATAATTCTGCTGGGACACGAATACATGGCTACATCAGCTGCACACCTGATTCAGGATCAGAATATCAATATTCATTTTGATGGTAGAAACCTCATTAGATAAGCACGGAGTATAATGCTTTGATTTACAACTGTCGGTTCACTAATTTTTATCTTTCGCAGGGGCTTCTTTGTTGGGAAAGAATGATACTTCCAAAGCATCGAAGAAAGGAAGAGGTCTTGGTGGAAGAAAAGCACTTAACGACATCTCAAACTCAGCAAAGCCTTCTGCTCTGCAGGCAAAGAAAAATTACTCCTCGAATGTAATTTCCATCGGGAAAGATCTTGATGCCACTCGAAACAAATTCACTGCTGCGACAAAAGATAATTCTGCTAAAGTACCTGATAAGGGTGGCCGGAAGGCACTCACTGATCTTACAAACTCAAGCAAGCCATCAGCAAAGCAGGCCTCTAAGAATCCGAAACTGAGTACTGCTGCAGCAGCAAATGTTCCGACTTCTATAGCGGAAGAAAAATTTCTGCATGATCATCAGAAGTGCATCAAATCACAGAGAAAGGCGATGGACATGGATTATTTTCTAAAGGAAGTTGGACTAGACAATGGTAATAAATAGATAAACCTGAGCAATCGTGTTTTGTTGTTTAATGAAGCAGTTGATAATCTGATTTTCCTATGACAGATGTCCCTGTGCAGCTAGCAGCATCTCCACGTGCATCCTCAATGAAGTCAATGGTCAGTAGCATTTCGTTTACCTCTTTAATTATCTATAACTCGTTTAGTCTTGTGATTCTGTAAAATAAAAGTTGTTTCTAACACCTGATGACTTTGATATACCAGCTAGAGAGTCCTATGAAGTACTTCGAAGTGGAAGAAATCCCAGAACTACTGATGTATGATCAGGTTCCTCGATTCAGAAAAATGGTAACTCGTGGAGACGCTTCGCCTTCTATTAGATCTCCTACATCACCAAAGCTATCATCTATGAGCTGGTGGAAGGATGGAAGCACTCCATGTTTCACACTGATTGACTCGCCCAACTCACTAAAGCATTGATGTCTGTCTTCTTTATGATCACAGGCACTCTATTACTTCATAGGCATCAGTCAGTTGGCTAAATGACTGTTGAACTTGTTTAGTTCTTTCTGGTTTTGTGGCAAGAAGGCAGACTAGCTCCTTCGTCTCACATGATTTACATTTTCGTCATATTAACTGATGTATTTTGGATTCTATCCCTCCTATTGTAAAACTTAAATTTTCTATTTCAGATGCCTTTAGATAACGAAGTGCTGGAGTCATTGATCTACAGCTTCTCAAGTTAGATGTTTTTTTTTTTTTTTTTTTTTTTGCATTTGTTGTAAGTTCATGTTTTATACTGTTGTTGTATAGGAGCCTGGGCAAAGAAACAGCTGCGCAGGGGATTGCAGATGATGAAACATGGGAAAGTTCCAAGTTTCAACCTTTTAGAAGTTGGTTGCTTTGTAGTGAACCAAAAGATGAAAACCTAAAATGGTAATGGTGAACTTGAAATCCCACGACAGTTATTTCGAGACATTCCATCAGAGTTCATATGGTTAAAATAAACTGCTCGTTAGAGTTTAACAAAGTGGTATAGTTAATTTTAGAGCAGATGCTACTTAAATTTTGTTTGACAGTATAAAATATCTTCTGGTTGGACTAAGACCATTTTTTTCATCTTCAATTATTTGTTGAGTTGGTTGAGTGGTCACTTTTTCATGTTTTATAGAAGCTTTGAATCATTGTCAGGCGGGGCTATTTGTTTAAGAAATTTTTGACATTGATGGATATGTTCTGTTCAGGTTTTTCTTATTTTAGTTGTTCAGAAATACAGATAGGAAGTCTTCTTCATGGCTAGCAGACTAAGTAATGCTCATCGTCCAGATTGTCATGAATATATAAACATGCATTTTCATTTTTCCTTTGGGTCTGAAACTTTCAAAGATAAAAATATATATTTTATTGTAAAAAAGGCCACATGGACAAAAATTCAGGTGACAACGTGTGTGTCACAATTTCATGGATTAGCAGCGTCTAGGGGGGTCAAGGCTCTGAAATTACCAAGTTCAGGGGGTCATTAAAGACCACATGAAGCTTAAGGAGGTACAATACAAAAGTTGCCAAGTTAGGGGGGAGGGTCCTGAGCTATTTGCTGGCCAAAGTAATGAAGTTCGAATTGTGTATTTTCCACAATGACTATTTATTTAAACTATACATTATTTTTTTGAGTCAAATTCGTAAAATATTTGGTTGGAATTTTATTTTTTAAACCAAAATATGGAGTTCCAACAACGTATTTTATTTTATTTTTTCTATAGATGCAATGAGTATATGTTCTAATTCCTTCTTTTCCTGACCAAATATATAAAAATAACTTTATTAAAATATCATTACCTTTATCCAAATAAAAATTAAAATCAAAATAATGTTGCTCCAAGTTCTTTTACAGATTTGGCACGAAAAAAATAATTTAAATAACTGGTGGACTTAAAAAATAAAAATATATTTTATTATAAAAAAGTACCACAGGGACAAAGAAATCCATGTGACACGCGCGTGTGTCACACTCCTATGGATTGTCAACACCCGAAGGGTTGAGTCCATCAAAATGACAAGTTCAGGAGAGTACTAAAGATAGGGAAAAATCATTACTAGCCATCCGCTGGAAACTTATATCAGCCGCTAGCCATAAATTATAATATATATTTTTATAGCCCAAAACTTATTCTAATGGCTATCGGCCGAAATAAGCAAATGTAACTAACACGGAACACTAGGGGAAATGAGGGAACGAGAATTGAAAAATAAAATATTGAGATGGCTCTTAATTTGTTCATAGGAAACATTCATCATTTGATTCTTTTTGGCTTTTATGCTATTTAGATATTGATATTTTTTACATATTTGTGAGGAATATAAAAATAAAACTTTTGTCATAAATGTTGATTTTTATCAGCTGATAGAAGTGGCAAAAAGGACAGGTTTTGTGTACACAATAATCACACCTGTTTGGGTCATTAAATTCTTTTTATACACATTAGTATATCATTTAAATTCATAGTATGAAAAAGATAATGCCAAGAAATTGATTTGTTCCTTTTCCTATATGAGTCCTGTAACGATCCGACCGGTCGTTTTGAGCTCTAGTGCGTCGTTTGGCGGTTTGGGACCTTGAGTAGCTTCACTTCATGTATTATGACTTGTACGCGTGGTCGGAGTTGAATTTCGGGAAGTTCAGAGTGGTTTTGGAAGGAAAATTCTCATTTCGGAAGCTTTAAGCTGGAAGAATTGACTAAGGTTTGACTTTTGAGTAAACGACCTTGGAATCGGGATTTGAAGGTTCCAATAGGTTCGTATGATAATTTCAGACTTGAGTGTATGTTCGAGTTGAGTATTGGGTCGCCCGGGAGCATTTGGCAGTTTGAAGGTTTTAGAATTTCATAAGTTTGGTTTGAGGTGGACTTTGGTGATATCGATGTCCGTTTGGAGTTTCGAGACTTGGAATAGATTAGTATCATAATTTGTGGCTTGCACGCAAAATTTAGCGTCATTCTGGGATGTTTTAGCATAATTCGGACGCGTTTGGCAAAGTTTGAATGTTTGAAAATTTAAAAAAAGGTTTCGATCGTCGATTCGTAGTTTTGATGGTTGTTTGGCGTGATTTGAGGCTTCGACTAAGTCCGTTGTGTTTTGGGTTGTGTTGGTACATTTGGATAGGGTCCCGAGGGCCTCGGGTTCGAAACGGATTGAAAACAAATTGAAACTTGGAATTGAGGACATATTGTTGCTGCTGAAGTCTGGTGTCATCGCACCTGCGGAAGAAGTGGTCGCAAATGCGGTCATGCAGGAGCATAAGGGCCATCACATGTGCGATTTTTGGTGGAAGGGACTTGGGAGCACAGGTGCGAGGAAAATTCCATACTTGCAAAGTCGCAGATGCAGAGAAGTGATCGCAGAAGCGGAAAGAGCTGGCCAAGACTGGAGTCGCAGAAGCGGAAGGGCTCCGCATGTGCGAGTGCAAAGGAGTGAAGGTTGGACAGTAGAAGCGGTCGTGCAGGAGCGAACTTTGGTCCGCAGAAGAGGATTTGCCTGGGCTTAGGGAGAACTGCACCTGTGATGGATTTGTCCACAGGTGCGGCTAGTGGTCCACTGGTGCGCAAGTCGGACAGTGGTGCTTTTATATCGAGACTTAGCTCTCATTTCTCTTATTTTTCTCTTGGGTGGCCGAATTTGGGGAGCTATTTTGAGGAAATTTTCATCATGCAATACAAGTTAAGTAATTTCTCACTTGTTGAAAGCAAAATATATAGTTCATATGTGGATTTAAGGATGAAAATTTATGGAAATTGTGGAATTTTGGTAGGAAACCTAGAATTTGGTATTTTTGAATTTTGGTCGCGAAATTGGACGTGGAATTGGGAATAAATTATATATTTGAGTTCGTAATATTATGGGTAATGTTTATTTTTGAAAATTTTCGAAATCTGGGCACGTGGGCCCAAGGGTTGACTTTATTGACTTTTCGAGCGGAGTTGATAATTGTTATAAATTGATTTATTATGAGTATTAGAATATATTTTTATTGGTTTGCACATTGTTTGACTAGTTTTGGAGTGACGTGCTTCGGTTTGAGGTGTTAGAGTGGCGTTAGAGCTGGTTATGGAACTTCAGAGCGAGGTAAGTCTCATGTCTAACCCGGTAAGAAACAATTTATCCCGTAGGTGTTATATTCTTATGTGCTACATGTTATGAGAGCTACACACGTATGAGGTGACGGGTGTCCATGCGTATGCTAGAATTCCTGATTATGTCAGGGTAGACACAGGTTCAGGCCATGCTATAATTGTACTATTTGAGTTATCTTTGCTCGTTTATTTCCTTTATTTCACGTTACGACTTGAGACTAGACTTGCATAGGGTGATAGACTCGCTATTGTAGAGATGTGACGAGCTACTTGATAATCCGCGGAATAATTTGTGTTTCCCTTATGAATTTCTTCCTTGTTGTGCGTACTCAATTCAAAGCTTTCCTTAAATTTCATAACTCACACACATATTCGTGAGTGGGGTCAAGGACCCGTTAAAGCTTCTTATTCTAATGGGAGCAGGCCGCGTGCCTTGGCAATATAATAGAGGCATTTATGATTCGTACCGTTTGACCCTCGGCAGTGTCCACATTATTATGGGATCGGGCCATACGCCTCGACATTCTACAAAATACTCTTATGCTATCGGGCCTTTTGCCTCGGCAGCGTCGTGAGTAATATTTGACAAGAACCAGCGTATCCATGCGTTTTCCTGATTTGAGTTGTGACGACTCGTCTGGTGAGGTCCATTTCATATATACTCCAGTTGAGGAGGTAACTGATAATTGAGAGCTTGAGTTTATTGTTCGGAGGAGGATCATACCACGTACCTATATTTGTTTATACTTTTTATTACCCTGCCATATAATTTGTTTACTTCCTACTATATTTGAGTTATTAGACCACTAGTAAGTGTCAATGTCGATCCCTCGTCACTACTTCTCCGGGGTTAGGCTAGATACTTACTGGGTACGCTTTGATTTACGTACTCATGCTACACTTACTGTATATATATATATATATATGCTTGGTGGTTTTTTGGGCGCAAAGGCGTGGCTATTACGGAGACTTTATGGTGAGCTGCATTTCATGTTACGATCCGCAACATACAGAGTCTCCATCAGAGTTATTTATATTCTCCTATCTATCTTGTATTCTAGATAGATGTTGTATTATTATTGTACTCCTTCGTAGATGCTCATGCACTTGTGACAACGGACTTTGGGGGTTCCTACTGGATGTTCATTATTATAGTTCACGTAATTATTCGATTTCACCTTGTAATTTATATTTTATACGAAAATTGAAAAATAAAATCACAGATTTTCTACGAGTACCAGGTTTTACTTTACTTATTTAATGAGATTCACGATTTTGAAAATAATAAAAATGAGTAACTAAGTTGATTAATCACTGTTGGCTTGCCTGATGGCGTTGTTAGGCGCCATCATGACCTATTTTGGATTTAGGGCCGTGGCAGCTTGGTATCAGAGCTCTAAGTTCACTTGGGTCTCACGAGTCATGAGCAAGTCTAGTAGAGTCTTGCGGATAGGTATAGAGACGTCTGTACTTATCTTAGAGAGGATACAGGGTTGTTAGGAGCACTTCCCTTCTTGATTCCTCGTCGTGCGGTTTGATCCCATTGAGGCTTATGCCTTCGTTTCCTTTCTATTCATTCTTACACGATGTGGAGTGCTTGTTATCAATTAGGCATCGAGAAGAATTAATGGTACTGCAGATGTGGTGTAGGATGTTTCTCCTTGTGTATTTGGTTGGGCTATTGTCGTCGCCTCATGGAGGGATGTTCTGTCATTTCAGTGCAATGTTAGTGTTGCCTACGGGTTCGCGGCTACGCACGGTGCATTATGATGTTCATGAATGGTTATCGCACAGTGTTAGTGTAAATGGTAAGGTGCTTATTTTTGTGCCGCAACAATGAATGACTCGAAAGGAGGACTACTCGGTTCACGGCTTAGAGGTTTGACATTTAATTCCAGTAGAGGAAAGGCAATCGGACTATGGATGTTCATGCTTTGTTTGATGGAGTAACGAGACTTGATATTTTCGAGTGTGGAGGAATTCGCATTAGTGATGTGGTGGCGTCATCCTTGTTTGAACGCATTAAGGCTCGTCAGTGTTGTGGTCTTCTTTGATTTGCCTTCGAAGCAGGGTGTTGTAAAATGGTGTCTGAGAAGCAGTTGTTAGAGATGGCGGTGTGTAGCGGTTTCAGAATGAAAGCGGTGTTTCGAATGCTGATGGCTCGAGAAGGTTGATCTTCGAGGACACTTAGAGTTGGAAGTAATTTATTAGTTCAGGTGCTACAGAGATGGATTTGATTTGATGCAACATTTGGGTAGCAAAGGATGAGGAAGGACATGGCGGGAGGTGTCTCACGGTGGTTGAATTGCTAGCAGGTCAAATATGAAAAGCAGAGGTCGAGAAGTTGCTTAAAGGAGATGGTTTAACCGAAGTGGGAGTGGCAAAGTAATGAATTCTGTGGTAAGATAGCCACATGCCTTGAGAAAAGTTTAGAACGATTTGGGGATCATGGTGGACGTGACTAGGCCTACAGATTTTATTTGGAATGGTGGCTACTGTGCTGAGAAAGGTTGAATATGACGGAAGGAAGTTGGCTTGGAGTGTTTAGGGGTGTAAGAGCTTGATTATCGTTATGGGGTACGACGGGACGTCGAGTTTGGAATGTATTGTCGGACTTTCAATTGATATCAACGGGAAATGAATAGGCTTGTACAGCCGGTGGACGAATATGGGCTCAGGATGGTTTACTGATTCCGTAGTAGTGGTACCCATTGCAACGTCGTTGGAAGATGTTGGTATGGAATTTTACAGGTGGGTCATCTCCTGTGAGCAGGTTAACGGTTGCATGATTTTGATGAAGTTCTATGAACAATTCTACTTACTACTCGACAGAAAGGTCGAATATGCGATTGTGGCTATGGCTAGTCAGTGGTCCAGTCTGTTACCGGAGGGCCTCAAGACCTGACCAAACCGGTCTTACCGGTCCGGGCCCGCCGGTCCTATATGATGCAAGCCGGTTTATGACCAGCATCAGCTACCGGTAGCCCGATTTTTCCGGTCCGATCCGGTCCGGCCGATTTTTTTTAAAATTTAATTTGTCTTTCATTTAAAGTGATGGATAATTTTAAGTTTTTGAAAATATAACAACAAAATATTACTAACTTTGTATATATATATATATATATATAAAATGTTTAGTCTGTTTCAAAGTTCAAGCTTAGAATTAAAAAAATTATAATATTTTTTCAAACTTTGAATTAGTTTCAAAGTTTAAAATTAGATTCAAACCTTGAAATTTGAATCAATTAGAAACTTAGTAATTAATTGTAGTATTTTTGCGTAAAGAAAAAATTTAGAAAAAAAAAAAAAGACAGAAACTTGTGAGAGCAATTTTATTGTAGTGATGGATAGTTTTAAGTTTTTAAAAATATAACAACAAAATATTACTAACTTTGTATATATATTTGAAATGTTTAGTTTGTTTCAAAGTTCAAACTTAAAATTAAAAAACTTGTAATATTTTTTCATACTTTGAATTAGTTTCAAAGTTTAAAATTAGATTCAAACCTTGAAATTTGAATCAATTAGAAACTAGTAATTAATTGTAGTATTTTTGCGTAAAGAATAAAGTTTAAAAAAAAAATTAGACAAGAGTTGTGAACTTGTGATGGAATTCCAAGATTTGGAGCAATTTTATTGTAGTGATGGATAATTTTAAGTTTTTGAAAATATAACAACAAAATATTACTAATTTTGTATATATATATTTGAAATGTTTAGTTTGTTTCAAAGTTCAAACTTAGAATTAAAAAACTTGTAATATTTTTTCAAACTTTGAATTAGTTTCAAAGTTTAAAATTAGATTCAAACCTTGAAATTTGAATCAATTAGAAACTAGTAATTAATTATAATATTTTTGTGCAAAGAATAAATTAAAAAAAAGAAAGAAAAAAAGACAAGAGTTGTGAACTTGTGATGGAATTCTAAGATTTGGAGCAATTTTATTGTAGTGTATTCTAATGTAGAAAATTACATTCTTTTAAACATATTGGCTAATTTTTTTAAGATAGCCGTAGGCTTTTCTTTAGGAACTGGTTGTTGTTGTTCCGGTTCATCATCTTCGTCTTGTTCTTCTTCATTGCCTGTTTGACTCCCTCTTCACTTGTTCTGTCGCCCAAAATTTGATCTAGATACGCTTTGTCTTTTTTTTGAGAAAGTTCTGGTATTCCAAAGTTTCTTCGCTCTGCTCTGATCCAATCCCTGAATAAAACTCCTGTCTCCATTGCCTCTTCTCTTTACGAATGTCTGTGATCTCCAATTTGAAATCTTACTTGGCTAAAAGCGCTCTCCGATGCAACTGATGAAGCTTGAATTGTTAATATATCCCGAGCCATTTTTGTAAGTATTGGAAACTGCGATTCTTGACTCTTCCAATAATCCAATAAATTATGAGTTCCAAAACTTGTGAGTTTCTTTGGATATTGAATTAAATAGACTTGGAACTCGCTGTATTCCTCCCCGTACTCGTCTTGTTCTGAAAGCAACTTTTGATCAAGTCTTCCAAAAGTGCTCATCCCCGCATGCCTTTTGCCCATTTGAGAAGAACTTTCACCGGTTGACTGTATTGGTGCATTGGTGTAGTACTGTCTGCCAAGCTCTATACTTTGCGAAAACAGCCACGGTATCTGAAAGAACTTTAGCACGAGCTTGTTCTACACTTGGATATTTATTAGTCGCAATTTCAACAGGTATAATCTCTAAATTTGCATATATTTCTCTAACAAGTCGTTCAGTTAACTTAAGTTTAAAAGCATGACGCAACACAGAAGCAATGTAAAGAAGCTGGGGAATTGGGAAAAAATATTTTCTAAATTTTTCAATCATAGCCTCTACAGCCATTTTATATGCTTCGTATTGCTTATATAATTTCAATAATTCAGATATTCCAGCTATATAATATAACATGGTAGGAGTAGTTGGATAATATTGTCCGGAAAATTCTAAAGTAGCATGATAGAATTTTTCTAAAAACTGAAGGAGATGTTGAACAAGGTTCCAATTGTCCTCTTTAAGGTGATAAAGTTCCATAAAATGCTTATTATACATTTGAGTAATATGCTCTCTATATTCATAAGCGATAGTCAATGCTTCATATAAAGTGTTCCATCTAGTACAAACTTCCTTTGGGACTCTCCTAATCGGCATTCCTAATTCTATACATTTTCTTTCCCATTCTCTTTTTCTTTCTTATTTTTATTTCTAAATATAAAAGTAATAGCTACTTTCACCTTTTCAATAATGTGGTTAAACAAGTCAAGACCATCTTTTACTACTAAATTGTAAATATGACATGCACATCTAGCATGAAAAAATTCCTCAAGGGGG
>MCJB01033131.1:45131-74929 GCA_002018475.1 Nicotiana obtusifolia | reverse complement strand
GGGGGGGGGGGGGAGGTTCAAAATAGGTCTCAAGTTCCTAAGTGCTTCAGTGTTGTTTGTAGCATTATCTACTGTAACACTAAAAACTTTGCTAGTTAAACAATATGCACAACAAATTGATGAAATTGTTTTGGAAATATAATTACCCGTGTGTGGTTCATCAACAACTTTATAAGCAATAATAAGTTTTTGAAATACCCAATCAGGATCTATCCAATGAATAGTAACTGTAATATAATCATAATTATTTGTAGAACGACCCATATCCGTAGTAAGGCATACTCTAGTGTCAAAGTTATCAAATAAATATCGCAAATAATCTCTATATTTGTTCTTAAATTTAATAATATCATTTTTAACAGTAGTTCTTGGAAAAACATTAAAAGAAGGATTATATGTAGCCTGAATATAACGAACAAAACCAGTACAACAAGGAAAACTATAAGGTAAACCCTCTACCGCAACTAGTTTAGCAGTATTTTCCCTATCCCTTTGTTTATCATAAGTAAGAATCCTTCCTGTTGTTTGGTTAATTTTTGCTTGGATACCCGGGGATTCATCATGTGCTACTCCCCCATGTTCGGTTCCTAAATAAATACCCCCCGCCCGCATTGACCATTCCTTAGGATGTTTATTTCTTAAGTGAGTCCTAATTTTACCCGTCCCACCTTCATTACCCCCAGTTTTAAAAACCCACTCCATTCCACAAAGACCACATACAGCTGTATGATTTTCAACTTTCTTTTGCACAAATTCCCACACCTCAGGTCTGTTCTTACGTTTAACCGGGACCCTAGTAGGAGGTACAGGAGGCAAGTCAGACTGAACTTCAGGTGGACTAGCTTGAAATTCATGTGGTTCTTCTAAATTAACCCCAGTATCATAGTTAGATTGCGCTTCTATGTGTTGAGAATCAAGTGGATTGTTAGAGCTAAAATCATGATAATATTGAGAATCATGTATGTGTTGACTAGAACTACTAGCAATTCCTTTACCCCTATTTCCCCAACGACCACGTGCCCGCCCCCCACTACTAGTTCCAATTGAACCTTTTTGAGACATAATTATAGTAAATAAAATAAATATATGATAAAAATATAATAAAAGAGTAGAAAATAGGAACGACCAACCAAATATAACCGTATAATTGAGGTGAAGTTGAAACTTGAACCTTCACTTAATAGCAACTCTAATGAAAACTTGATAAAGAATCAAAACTGTATAATTTACACAAATAGCTAAAGTAGCAAAATAACAATATTGTAGAGAATTCGAGAGAATTAGATGATTTGTGTGAAAAATATGATGAAATAATGGGGTATTTATAGGAAAAAAATAGTTAGGAGTGGTTATGGGGTAAAAATGACCGTTTTTGGCCATTGGACAACGGCTATTAGCTTAATAGAGCCGTTGCCAACGGCTAGTTTTTAAACTGCTAGGCTTTTTTTTTTTTTTTTTCCCGAACCGGTCCGGTCCGGTTCTACCCCTTTTTTGTACTGGTTCATCCGGTTTCAAAAGGACAAACCGTCCCGCTACCGGGACTAGCTCTCCAAAACAATAAATGGTCCGGTTTCCACCGGTCCGGGCCAGTTTCCGATCTGAAACCGGTCCGGTCCGGTGTGAACCGGACCGTTAGCCACTCTGTGGCTGATAATTCGGAATGTTCATGAAAAGTTTAGCAAGAGACTATGAGAAATTGGCGGGTAGGCGGTGGGAGATCATGGTAATTGAGAAGGAGGAATCTTGTGGGTTCTGCATTTATGTGATTGCAGCTTAAAGCAAAGTGGGGAGCCCACCGTCTATGATTGGATCGCGTGGTTGTTTGCTTGTGCGATTTCTGGTTATCAGTGCATTGGTGGATTATTTATGACTAAGAAAAGAAAGACATCAGAGGTAATTCGAGCAAAGAACTTGATGAATTTTTGCTATATTTCACCTTATCGATTCAGGTGCAGGTTTTAGAAAGAATCAGAGTTTAGGCTTCTTGTGGGATGTGTTGTACAAGGAAAGGAATTCATCCGGTTGCTTCTTTGGGAGTGTTCATGTGCAAACGGAGCGTTGGAGTTTGATTAAATTCTGGATCAGGTCGGAGTGGGTGACTCTCAATAATGGTTCTAGTGGGTGCAATAATTAAAGTGCGATGTTTAAAGATTTTGGGTTCGTTATGTGGCTGAGGACTGGGTTTTGCAGCAGAGTGTGAAGAATACTGGGGGAATTTTCTAATGTTATCATCGGGTCTGCGGGGTAGTATTGGAGGAATGGGAGAAATAGCTTCGGATTCACGGAAGGTCTTGCAAAATGGGTGTACCAGTTGGAGATGTTATTGTGCGCTTGAGGAGGGCATGAGATGGTTCATGAGGATTGAGACGACGGGGTCTCGTGAATTGGGTCGCTCAGGATAAGTGTTGTTGGGTTACGTTATGCTTTGAATGGAGCTATTATTATTTCTAAGGCAAGTCAAGAGTAAATTGGAAGAAGTTGGGTCGGTTAGTAATGGTTGAATCAGCAGGATTGTGGCAATGATCAGTTCTTTTGGTGTGTTAAGTTATACATGTGGTTTGTGGTTGTACGTGCAGGCTTGACAGCTACCATAATCTGATTGATTTGGAAGGTATCTGATTCTAATGGCCTTGTTGTGCAAAGGGATTTCCGAAAGAGTTATGGCGGTTTAGACCACAATTTGAGGTTTGTATTTTCTGCGGTTATGGGAATTTAGTCGTGTGTTACAATGGTTCTTCTGAAATGAGTTAAGTGAAATGTTTCTAGATGATGAAGTGTTTATTCTATTGGTGGTTAAGGAGTTATGATGAAATTCTTGTACTCTCGTTGTAGCGGCATGGTAAGTACAGCGAGCGGTATGGAAATTTTGAGGTTGAGGACCAAGGTCGAGGTGGTGTTGATAAGAATGTCACGAGCTCGGAGGAGCCGGGGGGGGGGATATAAGCTGTTTATAGTATGCTGGCATTATTTTCTGGCAGTATGAGGATAGTCTGTTTGTGGAAGAAGTGTAGGGTATTGAAATGCAGATGCTCGACTAGCACTATGGATGTAGCATGGTCGATGGCCATTGATGTTCAGATTTTACTACTTGGTGCGGAATGTTGTGGGGGTATATCCCACGAGAAGATCATATAAATGTGACGTATTATTCATTCGATTGTTAGAGAATTAAAAGCAGTGTGGAGATTTTGGTATTGTCGCCAATGGGAAAGGTTATGACTGAGAGGCGCTATATTCCTTTGGTTGTGGACTGTGTGAGTTTGTTCCAGATTTGACGGCTGTCCTTATGTGTCATGAACAGGGTTATTGTGGATCCTTAGAAGATTATTAATCCATTATGTGATAAGTGAAATCAGCTTGAGGTCCACTAGTAGATTTACATCAGATCGGATATGTTCATTCATCATACGACTTTTATGGAGGAGTCCTTGGGTGTTGGATGTTATTCCTGTCGTCAGCTATCCTATGTAATTCTATATTATTCCATGTGGGTTGTAAGACGACTTGATTATTCGCACGTGTGTTGTGGTCCGGTGTAGCTTGTCATTATTGTACCTTAGTCGAGCTCGAGTTTTGAAGCGCATGGCGCTATCCGTCTCCCCGGGGCTGTATTTTTGCACTTGGCATGCTTGTGGTCGATATCCGGGTGTTTCATAGGTATAAGAATTATGGCTTGATGGATACTTCCTTATTTATTATTATCTGTGGATCGGGTGGCACGCCGCCACGAATATGTTATTTGGATCGGTTTACACGCTGCAACAGTGTTCATGTGTGGATCGGGTTGCACGCTGCAACAGTGAGATGTTGAGCACGGTTCCCAATATCTATTCTTGTGTATTCTGTTTATCATTCTCTGAGAAGGGTTCATAGCGTCTGTTCGACCGTTTTATTTGTTACACTGGCTGGGTAGTTCTTTTTCCAGAGTTCGTTCTTTCTTACGTGTCATATTCAATTTGTAGCTTGTTGGCGCATTGATGGCGTCATATGAGATTTTGGTCAGTGTTTGAGGTGGCTCATTGCCGGAGCAGCTTGTACTGGGTAAGATGAGGTTATTAGATCTGAAATCGGTGCGATCGGGTTTATACAAGGTGTATTAAAGAGAAAGTATCACTATTCGGTTATGAATAAGGTAACAGTTCTATCAAGCGGAGAAACTCCGTGAGTTATTTATTGGGGTGGTTATGAGTTCATGCGCATCTCTTTCATTGTTGCAGTATTGTTGTTGATACTCAATTTTGCCCTCATGTTCTTATAAATGTCATATATGCTTTTAAAATATCATTCCTGCATCATCACCAATTTACAAGAATCATACAAGTATTTTCTATAATCTTTCATAGTTTTTAAAGCTTTAAAATTAATTTCTTGGATTTAAATTATTTGAATATGTATTAATTACCCCTTTAAAATATTGTCTGATGACTTATTTGCACCCATGTATATGTTTCATTATATTTTACTTCATTTTATACAATTATATTTTTATTTCTAAAGCTATTTATACAATTTTGCAATAACGGCCTATATTCTTACATAATTGTACTTATTATATTATTTATGCTAAAATAATATTTCTTATATTTTTATAATGTTAAGCTATTATTTTAAAATATTTTACTGCATAAATAATACTTTTTATTATTTACTAGTTATTTTTATAATTTATTTTTAATGTATTTCGTATATTTAATTTATAGTCCCAACATAGGGCTAATTTCGGAACAAATTTGGCCCAAGTTACTAGCCCAATACCCCCACAGCCCAAACCAAGCATCTCTTTTAATGAACCCTATTGCGACCTGTTTAAATGACCCGCCCCATTCCCTTTTGATCCTGGCCGTTGATCTCAAATGATCAACGATCCGTAATAAATCCCTACCTTTCCTTATATCCCCTCACACCAAACCCTAATCCCATTCTCACACTTCAGCTGCCCCTAAATCCTCTCTACTCTCTTCTTCTCTAAGGAGACCCTAGCCATCGTATCCCTTAATCCTCTCCGATTCCGACCTTAATATGGAAACCCTCCACGATTTCCTTTCCACATATGTTCTGTCACCTTGTTAATGACACGATTTTGGTATCACCTAGTACTTGCCTAGTTTTGGCAAGTACCAGCCCTGAATTATGTGTAATCATCTTCAATCTTCAAGATCTAGATGGTATTTCATCTATATACGTTCATGACAAGGTGATATGAGGTCGATTCACCAAGATCTTTGGTCGATTCTTTGATTTTCGTCGAACTAGGGTTTGAAATTTCTTTTTTTTTCTTTACTGGTTCTATTATCGATTGCATGTGATATTTTCTTTCCTTATTTGTGTTTGAGTAAATGTTTTCCATGTTTGCTTGTTCGATTTCTACCACTATATAACCCCTCCCCAATTTCCCCTTTGGACGGGCCTTAATTGTTGAAATTACTATTGTTCTATTATTCTTTCTTATCTTATACTACTTTGAGGCTCAATCTTTTGGCCGGCTGAAAGCCAAGGCCACCGAATTCGATTATCGAACCTTTCTTAATGTAAGCACTGCCTGGGGTTCATTCGAAACCCTTGGGAACTCTGACGCACTGAGATTCCTGGATTCTATATTCATTTTGCTATTGACATTGGAGTGTTGTTAAAATTATTCCTCTTGTTTACTTGTTCATTCATCTGTAACTAGTAAGCATCTATGACTCTTGCAATTTCGTTTCTTTCCGTTTGAATTCCTGCTCTGCATATCTATGTCTCTGAGAATTTTTATGAACCAACATGCCATTATATGCTTTGAAGCTCTTCTTGAGACTCTATACCTTCTAGTAGTCCAACTTGCCTATTTGTTGCCTTGATTATGCCTTCTTAAACTTGCTTGCTAATGTATGTGCTCGAATGCTTATTACTATTGCTTATTCTGAGTTTGGTTTCTTGCCTTGTTCTGTACTCTTGTGATGAGTCGAGTCATGCCCAGAACCGGTTCTAATTCCTGAGTCATTCATGCGCAACTTGATATTTTTCTAAAATTAACTCCTGATCATGTTATTAGCCCAGGCATGCTTTCCCTGCTACTTGTGAACTAATGCTCGTTCCCTGCCTTGTCCTGTACCTTTGTGATGAATCCATGCGTGTGTTTCAGACCTTGTTAAGTCATTCCTGTCCAACCTGCTAAGTTCTTGATGTTGCACTGATGAGCTAGGGCCTGCTTTTCATGTCATTTAAGTTCTAATGTTATGCTTTGACTTATGCAATCCAGTTTGAGACCTTAGGGAAAACCTCATGTCTAGCCTCTTCCCTTATATATGATTAAGCCTAGTGCAGGCTAGTCTTGTTAACCTATATTTGACATATCCTTGCCCATTATGAGTCCTGGTGCTATTTAAACCTGCGTGTATGATTGATAATGTTAAAATCTTCATGCCCATTTGAGTGGATTGTTATAGACTATGTTCATTAGCCTGTTTGTTATAGACTGCGTGTATGTTTTGAATGTTGCTTAGTTTTATCATTTTGAGCAACCCAGGTGTAGTCTAGAGCCATACAAATAGTAGGTCCAAAGCCTCCATGACGGGTAGTGCACTCATATGATACGATTTAGAATTGAATTAGAGCGCCTTTGAGTAACAACTTCAACATAGTAATTGGGTAGCAGAAGATGATAGTCTGTGCCCGCTGAATAATATGAGCGACCCCTACCTTAAAGGAGTTGCAAAATATTATTTATGTTGCACGGGGTGATCCTTTAGGCTAAAAAACTTAGGACCCCCCTTTTCTTTATATACTTGTTATTTACACTTAGTCATTTAACATAGACCAATGCAGTTGTCTCCTTGTAATCATTAAAGATTTGTACCGATTCTCATCTGTCATGATAAGACTCTTTGACTTTTATATTTCCCTATGTTTATTTGATCACCTAGCTTAATTACATAATTCGCATGGTTTAAAATTCGGCCGGAACCCACAGTTGCGGACCTCAAAGAGTGCCTGACACCTTCTCTTTGAGGTAATTTGAGCCCTTACCCGATCTTTGGTGACACGGACTAGTCAAAAAGAGTTATTTGCAAATAGGTGCCATAACGCACCTTAAAAATCGTTAGGTGGCGGCTCTTCTCTTTTAATGCCTCCTTTAAAAGAGTTGTCGCACGTCAAAGTCCGCTCTTGCAAGAAAACAAGGCGCGACAATTTTGAGGATTGCAATCGGGCTTGTAGGTGTTATGAGGTATACTATGGGCGTCGGGTCAGTGAATTTGCTGTTGTTGTGCTTGGAGGAGGTTGCCTAGGGCAAATGAGTTATGCGGTGCGTTGTGTGATGTCAGCATGGGTGCATGATCATGTGTGAGTTCAGTGGGTGGAGATTGATACGGTGTTCGTATGTTAGAATCAGGTCTTGTAGAGAAATTCAGAGGTTGGAATTTGGTTCTAAGGCTTATTGACTAATAAAAGGGATGATCTTCAGTCTGGCTCGAGTGAATGTGCTCAACTAGGTTGTGGTGGCACGGATAGGTGCACAAGGTGTTGAACAGCGATTTGGGGCAACTTTGGAGCAGTTCTTGGCAACATTCGAGGATGAACTTATGTTTAAGTGGGGGAGAATGTAACGACCCAACTGATCATATTAAGCTCTAGCACATTGTTCGGCAGTTTGGGGCTGCCACGACCCAATTTTCCCTATAGGTCGTGATGGAGCCCAATGTCGCCGCTAGGCAAGCCAACGGTGAACTATGCATGTATTTATTCTTTTTAACATTTTAGAAATTGTTGAATTTTAATTATTAAATAAGTGAGAGGTGAGAAATTTAATAAAAATAAAGTGTGAGCAATTATAAGGACAAGTGTGGTGAAATAAATACTCCAAAAAAAATCATCAAATGTCTACTAGCATAATTCCAAGACCTGGTGTTACAAGTGTATGAGCTACTAGTAGAATATACAAAACATTAACTACTATCTAAAGTAGAGTAGACAAAAAGTAAATGCAGTAAGAGAGACTTCAGGTGCTGCAGGACGGACTCGGAAGCAGCTAACCACTAAGTCTCGGAGTATCAGGGGTTCGCGCTGGAATGACTACCAGATGCACCTGCCTCAGAACATGCACAGTTAGTGTAGAAGTGTAGCGTGAGTACATAAACAACATGTACCCAGTAAGTATCCAGTCTAACCTCGAAGAAGTAGTGACGAGGGGACGACTTCGACACTTATTATGGGCCAATAATAAAAATACATGAATTATAAACAGGTATGGAACATGAAAAAAAAATTAAAAAAATAAAATAATAATAACAATAATAACACAATAACAAGCAGTTAATAAATGGTTCCTTAACTGATGATGAATTCCAAGAATTTCTCTAGCCAACACCTACTAATCCCAATTCAATTTCTATCATTAAGTAAATTATAACCTCACAAGCCATGAAATAATATCAAGTGTAATCAGGTTCCGAGTATTATCACGCACGATTTATGCCGAGGTCGTACGGCCCCATCCAAAAATATACTGTGTGCACTGCCATGGTTCGAACAACACGAACCTTAGATGCATCTATTAACCTGCCAAGGCGAACGACTCGCTCCCATGAGAGTAAAGAAGTTTATCTCGCTCGCGGAAGTACTTGCAACGCGAGTGGACATGGATTTCTCAGAGTTATTATATATATTCCTCAATTCTTCCCAAAAATAAGAAATCTAAATTAGAAAATTTCGACCTTACAATCCTTAATCTCAAGTTTATTTAAGATAACTAATATGCATAATAAATATAACAGTACAATCAAGGCATGATGTAAATCTAAGACTAATCGGACATCTCATGGAATATAGCTAAGCACGGGCTCTCGTCACCTAGTTCGTAAGTAGCTTCCCACACAAGTAATTCGCAACAAGAATACACCTAATGGGATGGGTTCCCTCTTACAAGGTTAGGGAAATGGTGGACAACTACAAATTGGAAGATTCCTAAAATTTACCCCCGAGCCCACATGTTATATAAATTAATCAATACATGTTCAAAAGTCCATAATTTAAATATTAGAGTAATTACCCAACCTAAATTGGAAGCTTCCTAAAATTCACCCCCAGGCCAACGTGCTGGGATTCCAAAAATTTTCGAAGATAATTATTACTCATAACATCATGAACTCAAATATATAATTTTCACCCAATTCCATAATCATTTTCAAGGTTAAATCCCATTTTTACCAAAACCATAGGTTTTTCAACTAAACCCATAATTTTTCACAATTTTTTTCATGTTAAAATCTACCCATAATCTATGTATTTAACTTACGTTGGATGGAAATTACTTACCTTCAATAGCTAGGTGAAAACCCCTCTCTAAGAAGCTCCAAAAATTGCCCAAGAAGTGAAATAAATGAGCCAAAATAGCCTAAGTCTCGTATTAAATGAACCTCACTGCCTCCAGCGTTTTTGCTTCAGCGAACTATGGGCCGCAGCTACAGTGCCGCTTCTACGGATGAAGGTTCTCTTATGCGGAGTGCTCCAAGACCAGCACTTGGCACATCTGCGAAAAGGACACCGCACCTGCGAGCCCGTTTCTGCGGCTCGCCTCTCGCATCTGCGACCCAGGCCTGGCCGGCCCTCTTCGCACCTGCGGCCCTTCCCTCGCAGAAGCGAGGCCGCTTCTGCAAAATTCTCTCTGCTTCTGCGGGCACAACCAGCTCGCCCAAAACTATTTCTGCGGTCACACGCTCTCACCTGCGAGCTCGCACTTGCGGCTAGCTCCTCGCAGGTGCAATTACACCAGAAGCTTTGCTGATTCAGCCATCTCTCCAAGTCCAAACGAGTTCCGCGCATCATCCGAGTGGCTTCCAGGGCCCCCAAGGCCTCGTCCAAACATACCAACGAGTTCGAAATTATAAGACGGACCTGCTAGACCTCACGAAATACGGAAAACAACACCAAAACTAAAAATCAGACTCCAAACCAAATCGAATCAATTTATGAACTTAAGTTCTTCTTATTTGCACCGAACGCGCTGAATCATACTTAAAGTACTCGGAATGACACCAATTTTTGCATGCAAGTCTTAAATCACCATATGGAACTACTCTGGGGCTTGGAATCCCAAACAGACCTCGATAACACCAAAACCTACTCCAAACTAAATTTAAAGAAATTTAAAACCTTCAATGTGCCAACTTTCAACTTTATGCGCTAAAATGCTCCCTGGTCATCCAAAACCCGATCCGAACATACACTAAAGTCCAAAATCATCATAGGAACCTATTGGGACCATCAAATCCCGATTCCGAGGTTGTTTACTAGAAATGTTGATCCAAGACAAACATAACCCTTTAATGCCAATGTTTAGGAACTAAGCGTTCCGATTTCAACCCGAACCCTTCCAAACCTGAACTAACTTTCCCGAAAGTCATGAAACGGTAAAAGTACGTAAGGGGGGTCTTATTTAGCAGAATGGGGATCTAGAAAGTAAAATGACCAGTTGGGTCGTTATAGGGGCTTTGAGTAGCTTCACATGTATTATGACTTGTACGCATGGGCAGAGTTGAATTTCGGGAAGTTCAGAGTGCTTTCGGAAGGAAAATTCTCATTTCGGAAGCTTTAAGTTGGAAGAATTGACAAAGCTTTGACTTTTGAGTAAACAACCTCGAAATCGGGATTTGAAGGTTCCAGTAGGTTTGTATGATGATTTCGGACTTGGGCATATGTTCGGGTTGAGCATCGGGTCGCCCGGGAGCATTTCGGTGCTTATAATGGAAAGTTGGCATTTTGAAGGTTTTAGAATTTCCTAAGTTTGGTTTGAGGTGGACTTTGGTGATATGAATGTGAGTTGGGAGTTCCGAGTCTTGTAATAGGTTCGTATTGTAATTTGTGGCTTGCACGTAAAATTTGGCGTCATTACGGGATGTTTAAGCATAATTCGGACACGTTCGGCGAAGTTGGAATGTTTGAAAGTTTAAAGAAAGATTTCGATCGTCGATTCGTAGTTTTGATGATTGTTTGGCGTGGTTTGAGGCTTCGACTAAGTCTGTATCGTGTTTTGATTGTGTTGGTAAGTTTGGATGGTGTCCCAGGGGCCTCGGGTTTGAAACGGATTGAAAACGGATATTAAGGACATGCTCTTGCTGCTGAAGTCTGGTGTCATCACACGCGCATCAGGAGTGGCCGCAGGTACGTAAGGGCCATCGTAGGTGAGATTTTGGTGGAAGGGACCTGGGAGTGCAAGTGCGAGGAAAATTCAGCACTTATGAAGTCGCTGATGCGGAGAAGTGATCGCAGAAGCGGAAGGAGCTGGGAAAGACTGGAGTCGCAGAAGTGGAAGGGCTCCGCAGAAGAGATCGCGTAGGAGCGAACTTTGGTCCGCAGAAGAGGATTTTCCTAGACTTAGGGAGAACGCACCTGGGATGGATTTGCACACAGGTGCGGCTAGTAGTCCGCTGGTGCGGAAGTCGCTGGGTAGTGGTGCTTTTATATCGAGACTTAGCTCTCTTTTCTCTCATTTTTCTCTTGGGTGGCCAAATTCGGGGAGCTATTTTGAGGGGGTTTTCGTCATGAAATACAAGCTAAGTAATTTCCCACATGTTGAAAGCTAAATATATGGTTTATATGTGGATTTAATGATGAAAATTTATGAAAATTATGGAATTTTGGTAGGAAACCTAGAATTTGGTATTTTTGGATTTTGACCGCGAAATTGGACGTGGAATTGGGAATGAGTCCTGTAATGACCTGACCGGTCATTTTGAGCTCTAGTGCATCGTTCGGTGGTTTGGGGCCTTGAGTAGCTTCACTTCATGTATTATGACTTGTATGCGTGGTCGGAGTTGAATTTCGGGAAGTTCGGAGTGGTTTTTGGAAGGAAAATCTCATTTCGGAAGCTTTAAGTTGGAAGAGTTGACTAACGTTTGAGTTTTGAGTAAATAACCTCAGAATCGAGATTTGAAGGTTCCAATAGGTTAGTATAATAATTTCGGACCTGGGCGTATGTTCGGGTTGAGGATCGGGTCTCCCTGGAGCATTTCGGTACTTATTGTGGAAAGTTGGCATTTTGAAGGTTTTATAATTTCCCAAGTTTGGTTTGAGGTGGAATTTGGTGATATCAATGTCCTCTTGGAGTTCCGAGCCTTGGAATAGGTTCATAGCGTGATTTGTGGCTTGCACGCAAAATTTGGCGTCATTCTAGGATGCTTAAGCATAATTCGGACACGTTCGACAAAGTTGGAATGTTTGAAAGTTTAAAAAAAGGTTTCGATCATCAATTCATAGTTTTGATGGTTGTTTGGCGTGATTTGAGGCTTCGACTAAGTCCGTATTGTGTTTTGGGTTGTGTTGGTACATTTGGATGGGGTCCCGAGGCCTCGGGTTCTAAACGGATTGAAACTTGGAATTGAGGATCGGTTATAGCTGCTGAAGTCTGGTATCATCGCACCTACAGAAGGAGTGGCCGCAGGTGCGGTCAAACAGGAGCGTAAGGGCCATCACATGTGCGATTTTGGTGGAAGGGACTTGGGAGCGCAGGTGCGAGGAAAATTCTGCACCTGCAAAGTCGCAGATGCGGAGAAATGATCGCGAGAAGCGAAAGGAGCTGGGCAAGACCGGAGTCGCAAAAGCGGAAGGGCTCTGCATGTGCGAGTGCACAAGAGCAAAGGTTGGACCGTAGAAGCGGTCGCACAGGAGCAGAAGCAGATTTGCGTGGGCTTAGGGAGAACACACCTGCGATGGATTTGTCCGCAGGTGCGGCTAGTGGTCCGCTGGTGCGAAAGTCGCTGGGCAGTGGTGCTTTTAAATTGAGACTTAGCTCTCATTTCTCTCATTTTTCTCATTTTTCTCTTGGGTGGCTGAATTTGGGGAGCTATTTTGAGGGGGTTTTCATCATGCAATACAAGGTAAGTAATTTCCCACTTGTTGAAAGCTAAATATATGGTTTATATGTGGATTTAAGGATGAAAATTTATGGAAATTGTAGAATTTTGGTGGGAAACCTAGAATTTGGTATTTTGGGATTGTGACCGCGAAATTGGACATGGAATTGGGAATAAATAGTATATTTGAGTTCGTAATGTTATGGGTAATGTTTATCTTCAAAAATTTTCGGAATTCGGGCACGTGGGCCCGATGGTTGACTTTATCGACTTTTCGAGCGGAGTAGGGAATTGTTATAAATTGATTTATTATGAGTATTAGAATATATTTTTGGTGATTTTCACATTGTTTGACTAGTCTTGGAGCGACAGGCTTCGGTTTGAGGTGTTAGAGTGGCGTTGGAGTCGGTTATGGAACTTCGGAGCGAGGTAAGTCTCCTGTCTAACCTGGTGAGGGGAAATTTATCCTGTAGGTGTTATATTCTTATGTGCTACATGATATGGGAGCTACACACGTATGAGGTGATGGGTGTCCATGCGCATGCTAGAATTCCTGATTATGTCCGGGTAGACACAGGTTCACACCATGCTATAATTGTACTATTTGAGTTATCTTTGCTCGTTTATTTCCTTTATTTCGCGTTACGACTTGAGACTAGACTTACATAGGGTGATAGACTCCCTATTATAGCAATGTGACGAGCTACTTGATAATCCGCGGAATAATTTGTGCTTCCCTTATGAATTTCTCCCGTGTTGTGCGTACTCAATTCAAAGCTTTCCTTAAATTTCATAACTCACACGTATATTCGTGAGTGGGATCAAGGACTCGTTAAAGCTTCTTATTCTAATGGGAGCGTGCCTTTCGACTCGGCAGTATAATAGATGCATCTATTGTTCGTGTCGTTCGACCCTCGGTAATCTACATAATATTATGGGATTGGGTCGTATGCCTCGGCATTTCTATAAAATCCTCTTATGGGATCAGGCCGTTCTCCTCGGCAACATCGTGCGAAATATTTGACAAGAAACCACCGTATTCGTCCGTTTTTCTGATTTGAGTTGTGACGACCTATCTGGTGAGGTTCATTTCATATATACTCCGGTTGAGGAGGTAACTGATAATTGAGAGCCTGAATTTACTGTTCGGAGGAGGATCATACCATGTACCTATATTTGTTTATACTATTTATTACCCAGGCGTATAATTTGTTTACTTCCTACTGTATTTGAGTTATTAGACCACTAGTAAGTCGTCACTACTTCCCCGAGGTTAGGCTAGATACTTATTGGGTACGCGTTGATTTACGTACTCATGCTACACTTGCTGCACTTATTGTGCAAGTATGTGTGTGTGTGTGTGTGTGTGTGTATATATATATATATATATATATATATGTTTGGTGGTCTTTTGGGCGCAAAGGCGCGGCTGTTGCGGGGACTTTGCAGCGAGCTGCATTCCATGTTATGATCCGCAGCATACAGAGTCTCCATTAGAGTTATTTATATTCTCCTGTCTATCTTGTATTCGGATAGACGTTGTATTATTATTGTACTCCTCAGTAGATGCTCATGCACACGTGATATCGGGTTTTGGGTGTTCCTAAAGAATGCTCATTATTGTAGTTCACGTAATTATTACCATTTCACCTTGTAATTTATATTTTATACGTAAATTGGAAAAAAAAAATCACGGGTTTTCTACGAGTACCAGGTTTTACTCTACTTATTTAATGGGATTCATGATTTCGAAAATAATAAAAATGAGTAACTAATTTGATTAATCACTTTTGGCTTGCATGACGGCAGTATCAGGCTCCATCACGACCTATAGCGGATTTTGGGTCGTGACAAGTCCAAGATGTGACCATGCTATATTTGATCGATGGATAATTAAAACTTCACAAAACCACTATAATTGAGAGCATTTTTATAAATACCCATTCTTTGATCACCGAAATTAAAACGATTAAATTACCTTCAAATTATACGCGATCACTATATATAAAAATATATATATGTATTTATATAACTACAATCTTACTATACTAAAATTATACAGCATATAATATTACTTATACAAAAAATATACAAGTTTGTATAACAAATCAAAAATCTTCAAGTATTTCCCTATATTGCAGTTCGTGTGCACGCTAGTATAAAATATATATACATTTTTTACACATCATAGAATAGTCTATACACTTTGAATACATAAAAGCACTTGGAATACATGAATGATACATTGGAAATACATTTCAAAATACATGATACACTCTAAATACAAGGTGTGTACACATTACACATACAGAATGTGTATATAATTTATATACACTATGTTTACATATTAGACAATACATATGTGTATTCAGTTTTGTACATTGTATAGACATATTATAAATTCATGATACAAAATACACTTGAGATACCTTTAATATATACTTTTGATACACAAGCACACTCGAGATAGGCTATATATACACTAATGATACACTCTAAATACAAGGTGTGTACACATTACTCTGCACGTGCGTTGCACGTGTATGTCAAAAAAATGCAATACATTATTTTTTATTTGTTTACCTTCAAAATAGGATAAAAATTAAATTTGTAAGTTGTTTTAAGGATACGTGGATTAACTTGATACAAAGCAATAAATTAAGTTACTATTGAACAAGCAAAGATAAAACAAATTCAAATCACACGAGTTGGATAGTTTCAGCCTTAGTGAAATAGTCGCTCTCGAGCCGGGCTCACCACGACAGGCACAAATGAAAAATAGCAAGAGCTAGAGACAAAGAAAATAATAATATATTACTTTTGAGTGCATGTTACAATGTACTTCATAAATTATCAGACCCTATTTATATGTGTCACGACCCAATTCTCCTATAGATCGTGATAGCGTCCAGCTCCGTCGAAAAGTAAGCCAACAGTAAAGTATCCACGTGATTTTCCCTTTTAATAAGTTTCCAAATAATTAGATTTCCATTAAATAAACGGTTACGAAACAACAATTTAAAAAGTAAGACAAAAGCAGCTAAGTGCAATCATAACAATAGTGATAATCCCAAAACCATACAGTCTACTAGTGTGTGTGCTAAGACCTGGTGTCATAAGTGTATGAGCTACTAGTAAAATATACAAAACACTAAACTACTGTCCGAAATGAAGTAGACAGAAAAGCAAAACACAACAGAAAGACTTTGGGTGCTGCAGAACGGTTCGGAAGGCAGCTCACCGCTCAGTCTCGGGGTGTATGAGGTGTGCGCCGGGGTGACTACTAGATGTACCTGCCTCAGAACCTGCACTGTTAGTGCAGAAGTGTAGCGTGAGTACATAAACAACATGTACCCAGTAAGTATCAAGTCTAACCTCGAAGAAATAGTGACGAGGGGTCAACTTCGACACTTACTAATGGGCCAATAATAAAATGCAGGAATTTTAAATAAGCATGGATTATGTAAAACAAATAATACAACTCACCAACAAGAAGAGAATATTAATTCTTTCACTATCAACAAATTTCGAGTCAATTCCTGTCATTTAAATAATTATAACTGCTGAAGCCATTAAATAATATTAAGTAAAACTTAGGCTCCGAGTATTGTCACGTATGATTTATGCCGAGGTCGTACGGCCCGATCCAGAAATATACTGTGCACTGCTGAGGATCGAACGACACGAACCATAGATACATCTATTAATCTGGCGAGGCGAATGACCCGCTCCCATGAGAGTAGAGGAAAGTTACCTCACTCGCGGAAATACTTGCGACGCGAGTGAACATAGAATTATCAGAGTTCTTATAAAATCCTTCAATTCTTCCAAAACATAAGAAATCCAAACTAGAGACTTAAAATATTAAAATCCTTAATCTCAGCTCATTTCAAAGCAGTTAATGTTCATAACCAACATAACAGTGCAAACAAAGCATGGTCTAAGCCTATGACTACCAAGACATCACATAGAATATAGCTACGCACGGACTCTCGTCACCTAATGCATAAGTAGCTCCCCACACACATATAATTCACAACAAAGGTACACCTAAGGGGAAGAGTTCCCTCTTACAAGGTTAGGCAAGAGACTTACCTCGTCTCAAAGTTCGCTTTCCGGCCTTAAATTCGCTCTAAAGCCACAACTCGGTGCCTAAGAATCCGAAACTAGTCAAATTTTGTATAAATAAATCAATATATGTTCCAAAGTTCGTAATTTAACAATTAGAATAATTTCCCAATCCAAATTGGAAGTTCTTAAAATTCGCCCCCAGGCCCATGTGCCCGGATTTCGGAAATTTCGAAGGAAGTTATTACCCATAACCTCACGAACTCAAATATGTAATTTCCACTCCATTCCATAACCACTTTCATGGATAAATCCCATTTTTATCAAAACCTAAGTTTTTCATCTAAACCCATGATTTCACAAATTTTACATGTTAAATCTACCCATAATCTATGTATTTAACTTACATTGTGTAGAAATTACTTACCTCAAAGTGTTAGGTGAAAACCCCTCTCTAAGAGCTCCAAATATCACCCACGGAATGAAATAAATGAGCTCAAAATGCTTAAGTCCCAACTTAAATGAAGGTTTTGCCATCTGCGATTTTTGCATCTACGGTAAGTGGGCTGCATTTGCGGTACCGCTTCTGCGGCACCAAAACCGCTTCTGCGGAACATCACAGGACAAGCGCTGGCCGCATCTGCGGACGTGTTTCCACTTTTGCGGTCTCGCTTCTGCGGCTTTTCATCGTAGAAGCGGGGTCGCTTCTGCGTGCACCCCCTCGCTTCTATGGACCACTGGCCAAGGCACCAAGCCGCTTTTGTGGCCAAAATAGCGCATTTGCGGGCTCGCACCTGCGGCCAAAAGCTCACAGGTGCAGGCACACCAGAACTGGTACACTAGCAGCCCTTTTGAGTCTTAACTCAATTAGCGTAACGTCCGAATGGCATCCGGGGCCCCCGAGGCCCCGTCAAAACATACCAATAAGTTTGGAATCATAAGACAGACTCGCTCGCGCTCTTGGAATGTGGAAAACAACATCAAAACTAAGAATCACACCCCAAACCAAATTGAATCAACTTATGAACTTCAAGTTCTTCCAACTTACTCCGAACGCGCCGAAACATACTTAAACTACTCGGAATTACACCAAATTTTACGTGCAAGTCTTAAATCACCATGCGGAACTATTCCGGGTCTCGGAATCCCAATTGGACCTCGATAACACCAAATCCTACTTCAAACCAAATTTAAAGAACTTTAAAACCTTCAAGATGCCAACTATCAATATTAAGCGCCGAAACTCACCCGGGTCATCCAAAACCCGATCCGAACATACGCCCAAGTCCGAAATCACCATACAAACCTATAGGAATCATCAAATCCCGATTCTGAGGTCGTTTACTAAAAATGTTGACCAAGGTCAAACTTAGCCCTTTTCGCCAACCTTAAGGAACCTAGTGTTCCGATTTCAACCTGAACCCTTCCAAATCCCGAACTAACAATCCGCGCACGTTATAACACAGTAAAAGCACATACGCGGAGTCTTATTTAGGGGAATGGGGATCTATAAGGCAAAACAACTGGTTGGGTCATTACATTCTCCACCTCTTAAACAAACGTTCGTCCTCGAAGGGTCTAAAATCATACCTGGAGTGCTGAATATATGGATATCTGCTTCGCATATCCTCCCCGGCCTCCTAAGTCGCCTCCTCGACTGGTTGGCCTCTCCACTGAACTTTTACCACATAAATCTTCTTGGACCTCAACTAGCTAACTTGCTTGTCAACAACGGCAACTGGCTCCTCCTCGTAACCCAAGCTCTCATTTAGCTGAACCGTGCTGAAGTCTAACACATGTGACCTGTCAGCATGATACCTCCGGAGATTAGACACGTGGAAAATCGGATGAACTCCCGATAGACTGGGAGGCAAAGCAAGCTCCTAAGCAACCTCCCCAACTCATCTCAACACCTCAAATGGGCCTACAAACCTTGGGCTCAACTTGCCCTTCTTCCCCAACCTCATGATCCCCTTCATTGGCGAGACTTTCAAGAGAACCTTCTTGCCCACCATAAATGATAAGTCACGCGCCTTCTGATCCGTGTAACTCTTCTCTCTGGACTGTGTTGTGCGAAGTTGCTCCTGAATCATCTTTACCTTTTCCAAGACATCCTTCACCAAATTAGTACCATATAGCTTAGCCTCGCCGGGCTCAAACCATCCGATGGGTGAACAACATCGCCGGCCATATAAAGCCTCAAATGGAGCCATCTCGATACTGGACTGATAACTGCTGTTGTAAGCAAACTCGGCCAAAGCAAAAATCGATCGCATTGACCTCCAAAGTCAATCACACATGCTCTGAGCATGTCCTCTAAGATCTGAACTGTCCGCTCTGACTGCTCATCGGTCTGCTGATCAAAGGCTGTGTTGAGCTCTACCCAGGTCCCCAAATCTCTATGTACTGCTCCCAGAAATGCGAAGTAAACTGAGGGCCTCTATCTGATATGATGGAAACTGGCACACCATGCAAACTAACAGTCTCCTGAATATAAATCTGGGCCAATCTCTCCGAAGAGTACGTGGCCACAACCGGAATGACGTGTGCTGACTTGGTCAACCTTTCGACAATGACCCAAACTGCATCAAACTTCCACAAGGTCCGCGGTAACCCAACTACGAAATCCATAGTAATGCGCTCCCATTTCCACTCAGATATAGTCATCTGCTGTAGTAGGCCACCTGGCCTCTAATGCTCTTACTTAACCTGTTGGCAATTTAGACACCTCGTAACATACTTAACTATGTCCTTCTTCATCTGCCGCCACTAATAATGCTACCTTAGGTCGCGATACATCTTCGTAGCACCTGGATGAATAGAATACCGAGAATTGCATGCCTCCTCTAGAATCCTCTCCCTCAGCCTATCAACATTAGGAACATATAGATGACCCTAGAGTCGTAGAACACCATCCTCGCCGATAGTAACCTCCTTGGCACCACCCTGTAGTATCGTCTCTCTGAGAACCAACAAGTGTGGATCATCAAACTGACGAGCCTTGATCTGCTCCAACAGTGAAGACTAGGCAACGACACATGCAAAAACTCGGCTGGGCTCTGAAATTATCAAACCTCACAAGTATGTTGGCCAAGGACTGAATGTCCAAAGCCAATGGCCTCTCCTCCGCTGAAAGGAATGCCAAGCTACCCATACTCTCCGCCTTTCTTCTCAAGGCATCCGCAACTACATTCGTCTTGCCCGGATGATAAAGGATGGTGACATCATAGTCATTTAGTAACTCAAGCCACCTGTAGTGCCTCAAATTGAGATCCCCTGCTTGAACAAATGCTGCAAGCTGCGATGATCGGTGTAAACCTCACAGGACACCCCATAAATATAATGTCTCCAAATCTTAAGAGCATGACAATCACGGCCAACTCTAAATTATGGACATTTTAATTCTTCTCATGAGGCTTCAGCTGATGTGAAGCATATGCAATAATTCGCCCCTCCTGCATCAATACACATCCCAAACCAACACGTGAATCGTTGCAATATACATTATACATCCCTGAACCGGAAGGTAACACCAACACCGGTGCTGAAGTCAATGTAGCCTTGAGCTTCCGAAAGCTCACCTCACAATCAACGGGACCATCAAAACGGAGCACCCTTCTGGGTCAACCTAGTCAAAGGTGCTGCAATAGATGAGAAACCCTCCACAAAATGGCAATAATAACCCGCTAACCCTAGGAAGCTCCTAATCTCAGTTGCTGTGGTAGGGCGAGACCAACTCTGAACTGCCTCGATCTTTTTGGGATCAACCTTAATACCCTCACTCGATACAACATATGCTACAGAATCTAGCCAAAACTCACACTTGGAGAACTTAGCATACAGCTTATGTTCCCGCAAGGTCTGAAGCACCACTCACAAATGCCGCTCGTGCTCCCCCATGCCACGCGAGTAGATCAAAATGTCATCAATGAAGACAATGACAAACGAATCAATATATGGCCTGAACACCCGTTCATCAAATCCATGAACGTCGCTGGGGCGTTAGTCAAATCGAAGGACAGTACTAGAAACTCATAATGGCCATATCTAGTCCGGAAAGCGGTCTTCGGAACATCCGAATCCCGAATTTTCAACTGATGGTACCCTGATTTCAAGTCGATCTTAGAGAACATCCTGACACCTGTAACTGGTCAAACAAATCATCAATACGCGGGAACAGATACTTGTTCTTAATGGTAACTTTGTTCAACTGGCGGTAATCAATGCACATCCGCATATTCCTTCTTTCTTCTTCACAAATAATACTGGTGCACCCCAAGGCGATACACTCAGTCTAACGAACCCCTTTGCTAGCAACTCGTCAAGCTGTTCCTTCAACTCCTTCAACTCTTTCGGAGCCATACAGTACGGTGAGATAGATATAGGCTGGGTACCTGGGCCAAATCTATACAGAAATCAAAATCACGATCCGGCATGCCTGGAAGATCAGAAGGAAACACATCGGTGAACTCCCGGACTACGAGCACTGAATCAATCGCTGGAGTCTCTACAGTAGTATTCCGAACATAAGCCAGATAAGCCAAACAACCCTTCTCGACCATGTGTCGATCCTTCAGAAAAGAGATAACCTTACTAGATGTACTAACAGACGAGCCCTTCCACTCTAATCTAGGAAACTCTGGCATCGCCAAGGTAATAGTCTTGGCATGATAATCAAGGATGGCGTGATATGGAGACAACCAGTCCATGCCCAGGATGACCTCAAAGTCCGTTATATCAAGTAACAGAAGATCCGCTCTAGTCTCATAACCACAGAATATAACATTACAGGACCGATAGATCATATCCACAACAACAGAATCGCCTATAGGAGTGGACATATAAACAGGAGCACCCAGGGACTCATGTGAAACACCCAGGAAATGAACAAATAGAGATGAGACATATGAATATGTAGACCCTGGATCAAATAATTCTGAAGCATCCCTACCGCAAACAGAAATAATACATGTGATCACGGCATTTACGGCCACTGCATCTGGTCTGGATGAAAAAGCATTGAATTGCTGGAGCGCCACCTGCCTAGCCTCCACACGTCTGACCTCCACCTCTAGGATGACCCCTATCCACCTGTTATCCGCCTTTGGGTGGACGGACAGCTGGTCCAGCAGCTGGTGCTGAAATCATAGGCTGGTGACCCTGCTGTACTGCCTTGCCTCGAAATCTTGGACAAAACCTCTTCATGTGGCCAAGATCCCCGCACTCGTAACAACCCCTCGGAACGGAGGACTGCTGATCTGAAGTCTAACCTTGATGGCCTGAATGCCCACTGGAGGAACCCTGAATAACTGGCAGCCGGTAGGAACTCTCTAGCATAGAGCTGAAGTAGGGCCGCACTGGAGCACCCCGAGAAGGCAACAATGCTGGATTTGTGAGCCTGCTAGACTGACACCTCACGAACTAAACCCTACCCCCTGCCGGGGCACCACTGAACTCCCCATACCGAAACTGCTTATCCCTCATAGCCTGCTCTCAACCACACTGATGTGCACCCTCGATCCTCCGAGCTATCTCTACAACTAGCTCATAAGAATCCCCATCTCAACCTCTCAGGCCATAGTGCCCTAGCTAGCAGAGTGCAACCCTGCAACAAACCTCCGCACTCTCTCTGCACCGGTCGGAAATATCATAAGTGCATGGCGAGACAACTCAGAGAATCTCGCCTCATAGTCAGTCATTGACATCTGGCTCTGCTGGAGCTGCTCGAACTGAAATTGCAACTCTTCCCTCTGAGAGGGTGGGATATATCTGTCCATGAAGAGGCGTGTAAACTGATCCCAAGTCATGGGAGGAGAACTTGCTGGTCTGCCAAGAAGGTAGGACTGCCACCATCAACGGGCCCTGCCCTCCAGCTGAAAGGTAGTAAAGTCCATCCCATAGGACTCCAATATCCTCATGTTGTGCAGCCTATCCCTGCACCAGTCAATAAAGTCCTGGGGGTCCTCATGTCGCTCACCTCCAAAGACAGAAAGTTGTAACCTGGTCCATCTATCCAATAGTCTATGTGGATCACCGGCCGCAGCTGGTGTGGGCTCAGGTATAGCTGCTGTAACTGGCTGAACTCCGCCCACGGGTAGTGCACCCGGGGTCTTATATACGGCAGCTGCATGCCCTGGAGCTTGAGCGACAGGGGTTTGTGCTCCCCCTCCCGCCTGAGATGTGGCTGGTCTGTTGGGAATAGATTAACCTGAGTCATAGAATCCATAAACCACATCATACGGCCTATGACCTCCTAAAATCCCGGTACCGACAGGAAATCCACCGAGGCTGGCTCTGCTACAGGCACCTAGCCCTGCTTCTCAATAGGATCCTCTACTGGATCCACTGGTGGCATAGCTGGGACCACTCTGGGACATCTTCATCCCCTACCACGGGCTGGAGCCCTCCCTCGGCCTCTAGCAATAGGGGGAGAAGCTCCTCTGGGGTCTGGAACATCCACTGCATGCGTTCTTACGATCTGTGAGAGAATAAGAGAAGATAATTAATATCACATCGACTGCACGATAAGAGATGAAGAAAGAGTAGTTTCCTAACACCTTATAGCCTCTCGAAGATAAGTACGGACGTTTCCGCACCGATCCGCAAGACTCTATTAGGCCTGCTCATAACTCGTGAGACCTACGTGAACCTAGTGCTCTGATACCATGTTTTCACAACCTAATTCTCCTATAGGCCGTGATGGCGCGCAATTCCGCTGCTAGGCAAGCCAACAGTAAACTATCCACGTGATTTCCCCTTTTAATAAGTTTCCAAGTAATTATATTTTCATTAATTAAACGGTTACGAAATAGCAATTCAAATAAATAAGACGAAAGCAGCTAAGTGCAATCATAACAATAGTGCTAATCCCAAAACCATGCAGTTTACTAGTGTGTGTGCCAAGACCTGGTGTCACAAGTGTATGGGCTACTAGTAGAATATAAAAAACACTTAACTGGTGTCCGAAATGAAATAGACAAAAGAAAAACACAAAAGAAAGACTTCGGGTGCTGCAGAACAGCTCGGAAGGCAGCTCACTGCTCAGTCTCGAGGTGTCCGGGATGTGCGCTGGGGTGACTACCAAATGCACCTGCCTCAGAACCTGCACAGTTAGTGCAGATGTGTAGCATGAGTACATAAACAACATGTACCCAGTAAGTATCAAGTCTAACCTCGAAGAAGTAGTGACTAGGGGTCGACTTCGACAATTACTATGGGCTAACAATAAAATGCAGAAATTTTAAATAAGCATGGATTATATAAAACAAATAATACAACTCACCAACAAGCAGAGAATATTAATTCTTTCACTATCAACAAATTCCGAGTCAATTTATGTCATTTAAATAATTAGAACCACTCAAGCCATAAAATAATATCAAGTAAAACTTAGGTTCCGAGTATTGTCACGCACGATTTATGCCGAGGTCGTACGGCCTGATCCAGAAATATATTATGCATTGCCAAGGGTCGAACGACACGAACCATAGATGCATCTATTAATCTAACAAGGCGAACGACCCGCTCCGATGAGAGTAGAGGAAATTTACCTCGCTTGCGCAAATACTTGCGACGCGAGTGAAAATAGAATTATCAGAGTTCTTATAAAATCCTTCAATTCTTCCCAAACATAAGAAATCCAAACTAGAGATTTTATATATTAAAATCCTTAATCTCAGCTCATTTCAAAGCAGTTAATGTGCATAACCAACATAACAGTGCAAAAAAAGCATGATGTAAGCCTATGACTACCCGGACATCACATAGAATATAGCTACGCAGGACTCTCGTCACCTAGTGCATACAAAGCTCCCTACAGACATATAATTCACAACAAAGATACACCAAAGGGGAAGAGTTCCCTCTTACAAGGTTAGGCAAGAGATTTATCTCGTCTCAAAGCTCGCTTACTCTAAAGCCTCAACTCGGCGTCGAAGAATCGAAAACTAATCAAATATTGTATAAATAAATCAGTATATGTTCCAAAGTTCATAATTTAACTATTAGAATAATTTCCCAACCCAAATTGGAAGATTCTTAAAATTTGCCCCCGGGCCCACGTGCCCGGATTCCGGAAATTTCGAAGAAAGTTGTTACCTAAACCTCACAAACTCAAATATGTAATTTTCACTCCATTCCATAACCATTTTCGTGGCTAAATTCCATTTTTATCAAAACCTAGGTTTTTCATCTAAACCCATGATTTCACAAATTTTACAAGTTAATCTACCCATAATCTATGTATTTTTAACTCACATTGCGCAGAAATTACTTACCTCAAAGTGTTAGGTGAAAACCCCTCTCTAAGAGCTCCAAAAATCGCCAAAGAATGAAATAAGTGAGCTCAAATTGCTTAAGTCCCGACTTAAATGAAGGTTCTGCCATTTGCAATTTTCGCATCTATGGTCAGTGGGCCGCATTTGCGATATCGCTTCTGCAGAACTTCACAAGACCTGCGCTGGCAACATCTGCGGACGTGTTTCCGCTTTTGCGGTCTTGCTTCTGCAGCTTTTCATTGTAAAAGCGGGGTCGCTTCTGCATGCACCCATTCGCTTCTGCGAACCACTGGCCAAGGCTCCAAGCCACTTCTACGGCCAAAATGGTGCATCTGCGGGCTCGCGCTTGCGGCCAAAAGCTCGCAGGTGCGGACACACCAGAACTAGTGCACTAGCATCCCTTTTGAGTCTTAACTCAATCCGCGCATCACCCGAAAGGCATCCGGGGCCCCCGAGGCCCGGTTCAAACATACCAACAAGTCCGGAATTATTAAATGGACTCGCTCGCGCTCTTGAAACGTGGAAAACAATATCAAAACTAAGAATCACACCCCAAACCAAATTGAATCAACTTATGAACTTCAATTTCTTCCAACTTACTCCGAACGCACCGAAACATACTTAAACTACTCGGAATGACACCAAATTTTGTGTGCAAGTCTTAAATCACCAGAACTATTCCAGTCTCAGAATCCTAATTGGACCTCAATAACACCAAATCCTACTTCAAACCAAATTTAAAGAACTTTAAAACCTTCAAGATGCTAACTATCGATATTAAGCGCCGATACGCTCCCGGGTCATCCAAAACCCAATTCAAACATACGGCCAAGTCCGAAATCACCATACGAAACTATTGGAACCGTCAAATCCTGATTATGAGGTCGTTTACTAAATATGTTGACCAAGGTCAAACTTAGCCCTTTTTGCCAACCTTAAGGAACCAAGTGTTCTGATTTCAACCCGAACCCTTCCAAATCCCAAACTCACCATCCCCGCACGTAATAAAACAGTAAAAGCATATACAAGTAGTCTTATTTAGGGGAACGAGGATCTATAAGGAAAAACGACCGGTCGGGTCGTTACAGTAGGGAATCCTACTTTAGGTACAACTCTATAAAAGGTAAAAAAAATCTTCTGATTTACTGATTGTCGGTTCCTTATCAATACGTACCGAGATCCCTGCCGTGATATTGGGCTGGTCACGGATATTTTGGCTTTCTGTTGGCTATGCTTGATTAACTGACAATGTTCTTTGAAGTCGTTCGAGGCTAGGACCGATTCCGGGACCATGACCTCGACATACTCGAGGGCAGGCGTCATGCCACCGGATTCCGGCTCGGTGGGACTTTTGGCTCGATTTTGGTCCCTTGCCGCCATGTCCTGAGCCTGACTTATTTTTTCGGAGGTCGGGATGCACCATAAGCTTGATTTCACCCGTATACAGATAGTCCCCTCATTTTTTGGAGAGTAAACGATGAGAAATGACATGAACTTTTGGTTCCTACTTCGACACATCGCGGCAGAAATGACAAATTATCTTAAACGTCTCGTCAGTCAGGTCATAATGTTATTAAATGCATGTCAGCCGCTAGGTGACCTTCCCTAGACGTGAAACGCCGCTGAAATACTATAAATACCCCCTCCCTTGTTCATTTTTACTTTACATTAAACCTTCTACCCTCGTATCCTCAGGATTTCAATACTCTTTAGCACTTTTACCCCGGTTATTCGAGGTCCTTTGCAAGAATTTTTACCCATCTTCTTATCAAACCAGAAAGTTTAATCCTTCAACTTCCTTTCTTTCTTCATCTTTCCCAGATTTTCCTCCATTTTCATTTTCTAAAGAAATGGGAAAGACTTCCAAAACCGTTCCCTAGAAAGAAGCTCTTTCTACTTCGCGGCCGGCTATTAAGGCCGAAGAGACCGCTCCGTGCGCGGCTGTTGATGAACTACTACCCGAACCCCCTTTGAAAATGTTCATCCTTGGGGGATGCTCAGTCAACGTCGATTTCAAGGTTGAAAAGCCTTCCTCCGTACAGGGTCGAGGTGAGGAGGTCTCAAGATACATCTGCTCGATTACCGGAGAGGTCCTCCTTACGGTCCGAAAAGACTGCAATTAGGCCGATAAAGACATAGTGGTCCCCGACCCCGAAGAGGCCATACCACCTATGTCGAGGGATATCTAAGTGTTTACACTTATTCTTTACATTGGGCTCGGTAGACTCGATCATTTTAGATTTCTGCAAGAGGTATAACGTGTGCCTAGGCCAGATTCATCCATCACTCTAGAGGATCGTGATCCTCCTCCGATTTTTCGTGAACAAAATCGATAGGTGCTCGTTCACAATTGATCATCTACTCCGCTTATATAGTCCCTGAATCTTTGGGGGGCTGATAAAGCTTGTGCATCGGGCCAGTAAAGCCCCATTCTTAAGCATCGATGAGGAGCAAGATCGAGGCTGGCAAGGCAGTTTTGTTCGAGTGAGGACTTCAGACTTGATTACGGCTGAATGCAGGCCATTCCTTGAGAAGTAGAATACATCATGTAAGTAGATATTTCCTTCAAATGTTGATTTTATGTTTATTTCTCTTTTCTTTATCAGTATTCGTGGTGGTGCAGCCATTGCTGGGGTCCCAAATATTGTCCCTCAACTCAAGGAGTGGGTCGAGGGTATCGTTTCATAGATGCTCTACTCCGAGCACTCGTGGCACAAACTCTAGAAGGGCCCTTGGGAGGCCTGTTCCCATGGTGAGACTTCTTTTCCGAGTAGGTTATCTTAAGCTTCTTTGTTTAACATTAAGCCGCTATTCTCTTTACTTCTTTTTGCAGGCTTATCTAAGGATGTCGAGCTTAGGCCTCCAGTTGGTGACAAGGACTTACTTGTTGAGTCACCTACTCCGGGATAGGCCGAAGAGAGGATAGGAAGAGGGCTCTGAGTTCCCCGAGCTCGGAGAAAAACAAAATAAGGAGAAGGCTGGTGCGCAAGCCAAAGGAAAACACCGGCTCTCGAGCACCAGCTTTGGGTTTGCTTTACCGGCTGAGGGACAAGTCCGAGGGAGAAGAACCTTTCGTTGTGGTGGCCCACGAGCCATTGCAGCTCGAAGAGCAGGGGGCCTCTAAATCAGAGATCCGTGAGGCCGATCTACCTCAAGCTAGGGAAATCGATGAGGAGACCGGGGCTGAGGCTTCCCGAGATGCGGGCAGTGCCCCAAAGGAGGCACTTGGCGTGATAGACATCACCGAGTCACCCTCGTTTACCGATTCCATGTATAACAAGGCCCAAATGGTGAAAGAACGCCCCAACGAGGGGGCCTAGAGCGGACGACCCCCTCTGCTACTTTTTTGATGGCGTGGATTCCACTGCCACGGAAGACGTCACCGGGTTAGGTGAACTAGAGGTACTGAGGAAAAGTCCCTCCTCAAGGAAAGTGGGCCTAACTCGAGCCGGAGACTGATCAACCGGTTCCCTGCTCCAAGTATGCATCCTGGCCAGAGGATGCCCGGGTTCTTTTCGCCCCCATAGGGGTGGCCAGTTACCTCCGATGCCTGGTGACTGAAGAAGACCAGGCTAAAATAAATATGGTAGACGCGCCATGCCTATTCAACGAAGCATAACAGGCGTTGAACCGGGTAACTCTAGATAATTCCTGATGATTTTAATTTTTCCTCTGATATTTGAACTGATCTTTTGATAATTCTAATATCTTTCTTCATATTTATAGGTGTCAGTGCTTTACCACGAAACCTTCATCCGGTATCGGGATGAGCCGAAGCAACTCGAAGCTGAAGTCAAAGAGCTTACTGAAAAAATAGACACGTACAAACTTCTCAGTGAGCAATGTGAAGGAGAGGCTAAGAGCCTTCGAGCTAAGTTGGATGCAGCTCGGAAAGAACACACCGACCTGGTTGAACGGGTAAAAATCTTTAAATTTAGTGGCGGTGAGCTAGACTTGGTGACTAATGGTCAGAACCCGCAAGTCCAACAGAAGATTTATCGGATCGACCAACTCCGGGCTGAGATGGACGTAATCAAGGTTGAGGCCGAAGAGTGGAGAGGCAAGATGGACCGCTTGACCTCGAAAAAGGAGAATGCTCGGGCGCAATTGGCCTCGGTAGAGGTCCAACTTCGAGAGACAAGGGAGAAGGCTGAGGCACGGTCCCAGAAAATTGAGGAGCTCCGATCTCAACTGAGCTCGGCTGTTGCTAATCGAGAGACCTTCACCAAGGAGCTTAAGGCGGCCAAGTCGGTGGCTTAAGTAACCAAATACGATACCGATAAGATGGTGGTCCAGTATAAAGCCGAAGCCGAGGCAGCCCAGGACCGCCTGAAAGACATTGTCGAATACGTGAAGTGGCAGTCTCGAAGGAAGGCCCTCGAGAAGGTTCATGTTCGTGGTTTTGATTTATAGGCCGAGATCGAAAGTGCTAAGGGGTTCGAGGTCGAGGCCAAGAAGTTTGCGTACCGAGGATAAGGACTCCGAGGTTTTGGGCAGATCCGAGGATGAGGCGGGCTCCAGCGTAGACCGGGCTGTTTAGGTGCCTTGTAGATTTTTCTTTTGTTTTTGCACCTTTTTTTTGTTGAGGCTGTTTTGGCCTTTGTAATGATCTTATATATATATATAT
>MCJB01033131.1:0-45071 GCA_002018475.1 Nicotiana obtusifolia | reverse complement strand
TATATATATATATATATATATATATATATATATATATATATATATATAAGGCTCTTTTTCCCTTCGACAGTTTTTAAGCTTGTTTACTTTCGCTCTTTTCTTTATGATTATAAAGATATCGAATGCCTTATGTCTTGTTTAGAGTTCGAACAGGCCTTATTTCCGATATTATTTTGCTTAAGACTCGTGGGGGGTTCAGTATGACCGGAATCTTTCCCCAAAGTACTTAGAATATTTTAGGTTACAATTTGCCGAGGGTAGCCTTTTGAACCGGTTTAAAAATTTTGAAGGCCTTATTTTTTAGTTACGGGTCTCAGATGTCTCCGAGCCATTGTAAGGTGGCCTTAACCTTTCTAGTTCTGGTGTTTCCCAGTGGGCTTGTTACCCCGAGTCATCCGGGCTTAACCGAGACAATCGTCCCCGAATGGGGGTGGTCGTAGCATTTAAAGTTCAGGCACTGCCTAATAAGCTTTGTGCCCTGGGGCTTCGTTATCCTGGGACGTCCAAACCGGCCTAGGGCGGCAGTCCCCGAGTCAAGTGGCCCTTGGGCTCAATGTCTTTAGGGGACCAAATGCAAGAAAGAAAAATTTTCAAGGGACAAAATATTTATCCACAAGGTAGAAACTTTCTTTCATTTCTGTGCGTAATATACAAAGTCACACATGTGTTCAAGCTTTGTGTCAGGGCTCGAGCAGTCTATGTGGGCACGGTTCATTTGACCGTTTGGCCCTTACAGTAAATCCTATCGATCAAGCCTAGACTATTCGAGCACAAAGTTTCTTTCCTTTCTAAAATCATTATCCGAGGGTGATGCCCCCCAGTGTTCGAGGCCAATTATAGAGCAGCCTCGGATACTATTGATGTGATCCTTGACATCGGTCTTCAATTCTAAGTTAGCACGATCCCATGTTGCCTCGTTAAAAACCTTGCCGAAAAACCTTTTTGGGACAAAATCGGTTCAAGGGAAAAAAAGTGCAACGGGTGCTTTCAGGCCTAAAAATTGAATCGTTCTTTGAAGGTCGCCTGCAAGTATTAGTCTAAAAAATAAAAGAAATGAATGAGGTCGTACCTTAGCAGTAGTATCTTTTCAACTGAGTGATGTTCCAATTGTTCGGTACTCGCTCACCGTTCACTACCCCAAGTTTGTACGATCCTTTTCCCGCGATCTCGATAATTTGATACGGACCTTCTCAGTTCGGTCCCAGATTCCCTTCGTTTGGGTTCCGGGTGCTTAGTGTGACCTTCCTTAACACTAAGTCTCCGATATTGAAGTGCCGAAGGTTGGCTCTTCGATTGTAATACCTCTCGATCCGTTATTTTTTGGCGGCCAACTGGATGAGGGAGGCTTCGCGCCTTTCATCTAACAGTTCCAGGCTCGTATACATGGCCTCGTTGTTTGATTCTTCGGTCGCATATCGGATTCTGAGACTCAGTTCTCCGACTTTGACCAGTATTAGAGTTTCGGCACCGTAAACCAACGAGAATGGGGTGGCCCCGGTACTAGACTTAGAGATTATATGGTATGCCCATAGGACTTCTGGCAAGATTTCTCTCTATTTTCCTTTGGCGTTGGTCAATCTCTTTATGAGGTTTTGGAGTATGGTTTTGTTCGTGTACTCTGCTTGCCCGTTCCCACTAGGGTGATAGGGTGTTGACATGATCCTTTTGATCTTATGGTCTTTGAAAAACTTTCTTACTTTGCTGTCAATTAACTGCTTCCATTGTCACACACGATCTCGATCGGCATTCAGAACCGACATATTATGTGGTCCAAGATGAAATCAATGACTTGCTTCTCCCTGACTTTCTCAAACGCCTGGGCTTCCACCCATTTAGAAAAATAGTCATTCATAAACAATATAAATTGAGCCTTACCGGGTGCCCATGGAAGGGGGCCGACGATGTCCATCCCCCATTTCATGAACGGCCAGGGTGACAAGATCGAATGTAGTAGCTCCCCGGGCTGATGAATCATCGGAGCATGCCTTTGATATCCGTCTCATTTTCATATGAACTCCTTCGCGTCCTTTTCCATGTCGATCTAGTAGTAGCCGGCTCTGATTATTTTCTGAACTAATGATTCGGCGCCCGAACGATTTCCGTAGGTGCCTTCGTGGACTTTCCTCAGAACATACTCGGTGTCTCCTTGTCCTAGACATATTGCGTGTGGTCCATTGAACGTCCTCGGGGACAGGGTACCATCTTCGGACAAGCTAAACCAGGCCGCCTTCGTACGCAGCCTCAATTCCTTAGGGTCCGAGGGCAGTTTTCCTGTCTTCACATACTCTATATACTTATTTCTCCGGTCCCAAGTTAAGCTTTTTGAGTTTATCTCAGCGTGACCTTCTTCGATTACCGATCTCATGAGTTGTACGACTACCCCCGAGTTGAACTCATCGTCGTCGACCGACGATCCCAAGTTAGCAAGGGCATCGCCCTCGCTGTTTTGATCCCGAGGCACATGTTGTAGAGTCCACTCCTTGAACCGATGTAACATTACCTGTAGTTTATCCAGGTATCTTTGCATTGCTCCTCTCTGACTTCGAACGTCCCATTTACTTAGTTCACCACGAGGAGGGAGTCGCACTTAGCTTACCTCTGCCTCCAAGCTTTTGGCTAGTTCGAGACCTGCAATCATGGTATCATACTCGGCCTCATTGTTAGTTAATTTTACAGTCCTAATAGATTTTCTAACTACATTACCTGTTGGTGGCTTCAATACAATGTCGAGTCCGGACCCCTTTGCGTTCGAGGCGCCGTCCATAAAGAGGGTCCAGATTCCCGAAGAAATCCCCCAACTTAACAACTCTCTTTCAACCCCGGGTATTAGGGCCAGTATAAATTCGTCCACAAAGTCTGCAAAAATTTGAGATTTAATAGCGGTCCGAAACCAATGTTCAATATCGTACCCATTGATCTCTACAGTCCATTTGGCCAACCATCCCGAGAGCTCGGGTTTACGCATTACATTCCTTAATGGATAAGTGGTTATGACACATATGGGGTGACATTGGAAGTACGAATTTAGCTTCCTAGAGGCGCTTAGCAAAGCGAGCGCTAATTTTTTTAGGTGAGGGTATCTAGTTTCGGCCTCGCCTAAAGTCCTGCTAACATGTAAATTGGAAATTGTGTACCTTTCTCTTCCCGGACTAGGACTCCACTTACCGCGATCCCCGATACTACCAAGTCAGGTATAGCTGTTCGTCTGTCTTCGGCGTGTGAAGCAGCGGTGGGCTCGAGAGATATCGCTTAAGCTCCTCCAAGGCTCGTTGGCACTCCGAAATCCATGAGAAGTTATTCTTTTTCTTCAACAATGAGAAGAACTGGTGGCTCTTGTCAGAGGACCTCGAAATAAATCGTCCCAAGGCGGCTATGCGTCCGGTTAACCTTTGAATGGCCTTCAAGTCCACAACAGTGATATCTTCGATGGCTTTGATCTTATCAGGGTTGATCTCCATTCCCCGGTTGGACACCATGAATCCGAGGAACTTACCATACCCGACTTTGGATGCACATTTCTCTAGGTTCAGCTTCATATTGTATTTCTTCAATATGCTGAAGGTTTCCTGCAAATGTTTCAAATGGTACTCTATTCGCAGGGACTTAACCAACATATCATCGATGTAAACCTCCATTGATTTTTCTATTTGTTCTTTGAACATCCGATTTACTAGGAATTAGTAAGTGGCGCCAAACGTTTTTTTAGTCCGAAGGGCATCACGTTATAGCAGTAGGTGCCGTACTTGGTAATGAAGGAAGTTTTTTTCTGATCACCCGGTTCCATCCGAATTTGGTAGTACCCGGAATAAGCATCAAGGAAACCGAGGATCTCGTGGCCGGCCGTTGCATCGATCATGCGATCGATGTTAGATAAAGGGAAAGAGTCCTTGGGACACGCTTTATTCAAGTCTTTATAGTCCACACGCATTCTTAATTTGTTTCCCTTTCTATGGACTACTACTACGTTTTCTAACCAGTTCGGGTATTTAACCTCTCGGATGGACCCTATTTTAAGGAGTCTAGATACCTCGTCCTTGATGAAAGCATGTTTGACCTCGGACTGGGGTCTCCTCTTCTGCTTGACCAGGTGGAACTTCAGGTCTAGGCTTAGCTTGTGAGTGGTTATTTCCGGCGGGATCCCTGTCATATAAAGGTGGGACCAAGCAAAACAATCTTCGTTAGCTATAAGTAATTGAATGAGTTTTTTTCTGAGCTCGGGACTCAACCCCGTGTCGAGGTATACCTTTCGATTGGGCAAGTGTTCAATCAGTACGACTTGCTCCAGTTCCTCGACCGTTGATTTGGTAGCGTCAGAATCGTTGGGAGATATGAAAGATCAAGGAACCCCATAGTCATCGTCCTCACCCGTCTCCTGCTTCTCCTGTTAGGACTGGGTCGGTGTCAGTAGTTGCTATTTGGTTCCTCCCTTGGTGACTGGTCCCAGATCCTTTTGTGTAGAAAGTGTGGATATCGGGACCACCTCGTCGACCATAAATATCTCTTTTTGTGGACGGTTGTTCTCCGTAAATTATTTTTATTCCTCCCAGTGTCGGCTTCAACACTTGGTGCAAGGTCGAGCATACTGCCCTCATGTTGTGAATCCATGGTCTTCCAAATAAAGCATTGTACCTCATGTCCTCTTTGATCACACAAATCTTCATTTCCTAAATGGTCCCGGCGGTGTTCACCGGTAATGTTGTCTCCCGTTTAGCAGTCTCAAATGCAATGTTGAATCTGTTTAGGACTCGGACTGCAGGCACAATCCGATCTAGTAGACCGAGGCGTTCGGAGGTCAAAGGACATAGCTTCAATGAAAGTGCAATAGAGAACTCAGCCAGTTGGGAGGCTACTTGGGAGACCGAGCTAGAGATGCGCAGCAGATATTCACACCTACTTGACAGCAGATATTACATCCTCCCTCTCTTAAACAAACGTTCGTTGAAGTAGGTGTGAATATCTTCATTTTGGACATTTTGAACTCGGTCTAAGGCGATTTTTGAGAGGGTTTTTGAGGAGATTCTTGAGGTATGTTCCTTGTGTTCTTTTAAATTCAATAACCTTGTTTCCCCATTGATTTTCCCACCTAGATTGTGTGTTTGAGGTGAAATTAGGGGGGTTTGAGGCTTGGGATTTGGAGAGTTGATTTGGGGGATTTGGGTGACGAGTTGGTGCTGGATTTTGATTAAAATTGTATGGTTGGACTCGTGGTTAAATGGGCTTTCGGATTTTGTGACTTTTGTCGAATTTCGAGATGTGGGCCCGAGGGTCAGCTTTGAGCCGATTTCAGATTTTTGCTTAATAAATTCATAATTTTTAGTGAAATTAATTCCTTTAGCTTGTGTTGATTGTATCGAATTGTTTGTCTCTAGATTCGAGGCGTTCGGAGGCCGATTTACGTGGCAAAGGCATATTGAAGTAGAGATTTGCTCGGATCGAGGTAAGTAATAGTTCTAAATCTTGTTTTGAGGGTATGAAACCTTGTATTATGTGTCTTGTCAAAGGGTTGGAGGTGACGCACGTGCTAGGTGACGGGCGTGTGGACGTGCACCGTGAAAATTGTGACTTGGTCTGCTCCGTGGAATTGTGAAGTTAAATAATCTGATGTTAGCTATATGCTCTTCATGTGTTATAGAAATTTGACTGTTTAAATCATGTTAGAAATCATATTTAGACTAAATGTTGGTACTGCAGGGACCCGCAGAGGTCGTGTACTTGTTGAATTATTTTTTAATTGCTTTCTTGTACTCAGTCACGGTTTTACTTGTGTATCATGACTCAGTGTCTTCTTGTTTTCTTGTTGATACATTACATCATTTCTGTTTGGGCTGATTTTTATGATTTCCGAGAGCCCGAGAGACTGGAGAGGTTGGTGACTGAGTTAGGGCCTGAGCGCCAAGCTGTGAGCGATATGTGTATATGTGTGAATCGGGTTGCACGCTGCAACGAGCCTTAGGGATTTATATGTGTGGATCAGGTTGCACGCCGTAACGAGCCTTATGGCTACGTACATATATATATATATATATGGGATCGGGCTGCACGCCGCAGCGATATAGCGCTTGGGCTGAAGGAGCCCCTCCGGAGACTGTACATACCCCCAGTGAGCGCAGGTACCTATTAAGTATGAGTGTTGAGTGCCGGTGCCGAGTGTCGAGCTATTGGCAAAGATTAAGTGACTGTTTCTCTGAGAGGATGCTCTTGATTTCATTATTGTTTCACTTAGCTACAACATATCACTGTTTGGAAGTTTTCTAAAAGATGTTATATTTTGTTTTGCTTGAATTTGATATGAGATAACTGATTTGGCCAAAATTATCGAACTCGAAAGCATGCCTATTTTTCCAATGTTGAAATTACTGAAATTGAACTATAATTGTAGAGCTCGTCACTACTTTCAGTTCTTTATTTAGTGTCATTAGCTACTAAGTTGGTTATACTTACGCTACACCTTGTACTTCATGTGCAGATCCAGGTGTTTTTGGTCACGGTGGGTGTTGATGCTCTGCGTAGTTGACCTTTGGAGACTTTGAGGTAGCTGCCAGGAGTTCGCAGACCTTGTTTTCTCCGTCCCTATCTTTCCTTTTATTGTATTTACTTTAGACAGTGTATTCCACACTTGTGACTTTTAGATGCTCATATACTCTGTGACACCCCGATTTAGGAGTTGTTTTTCCGCGTTGTGTATTGGGATCTTTCTATCCTGTTTATGAGAAGCTGCTATTTAAACTGCTTTAAAACCATTTTTTTAAAAGTTTTGTTGTTATTCATAAATGTCAGCTTGTCTAGTACCATGTTAGGCGGCATCAAGACAGGTTAGGATTTTGGGTCGTGACAAGTTGGTATCAGAGCCTAGGTTACATAGGTCTCACGAGTCATGAGCAGGTTTAGTAGAGTCTTGCGGATCAGTACGGAGATGTCTGTACTTATCTTCGAGAGGCTGCCGAACCCTTAGGAAATTTCACATTTTGTATTCTTGTCATGCGGATTTGTTGATCCCGGTAACTAAACTACTGTATTCTATTCTCTCATAGATGGTGAAGACACGTGCTTACGGGCAGGATGGATAGCCACCAGTACCACCAGCTAGGGCCACAGAAGGCCGAGGTCGTGGTAGGGGCTGTTGTAGGGGTAGAGGTGCAGCTCGTACAGCAGCTAGAGCAGCACCTGCAGATCTACGAGTTGCTCCAGCTTAGGAGCAAGTTCCGGATATGATTGAGCCAGTGGGGCCAGCTCAGGCACCAGTAGTGCCCATTGTGATTCCAGGCCTTCAGGAGGTTTTGGCCCAGATATCGACAGTTTGTACAGGCCTTGCTCAGATGGTTTTGGCTTGGGCCGCACCAGGCACTTCTTAGGCAGGGCACTCATACCCCTGCTGCCTATACTCCAGAGCAGGTGATGCAGGGACTCCAGACACCGGCAATACTACCAGCCCAGCCAGTTGCAGTTGCTCAGGCCCTGGTGGTCCTATTGATGGCTGATAATGAGCAGAGGAGGCTTGAGAGATTTGGGAGGCTTCAGACACCATCCTTTAGCGGTGCTGAGTCAGAGGATGCCCAAGTTTTCTTGGATAAGTTCCAGCAGATGATTCACACGGATGGTAGTCTGGAGACCAGTGGGGTCTCGTTCACTACTTTTTAGTTCTCTGGGGTTGCCCTCAGATGGTGGGAGGCTTATGAGAGGCGCAGGCCGGTCGGTGCAGCGCCACTTTCATGGTAGGAGTTCTCCGTTCTCTTCTTGGAGAAGTTCGTACCGTAGTCTCGCAAGGAAGAGTTGTGTAGGCAATTCGAGCAGCTACTCTAGGATGCACTGCTTGTGACACAGTACAAGATGAGATTTTCTGAGTTGGCCCATCATGCAGTTTGGTTGGTTCCCACTAATAGGGAGAGGATTAGGAGGTTCACTGATGGCCTCATATATCAGCTGTGGTTGCTTATGACTCGGGAGAGGGTGTCTGGTGCCACTTTTGATGAGGTGGTTGACATTTCTCGATAGATAAAGATGGTCCGCAGTCAGGAGCGGGGTGAGAGGGAGGCCAAGAGGCCTCGTGGATCGGATGGTTTAGCGATGTTCATTCCAGGGGTCAGTTCCATCATGGCAGGGGTCGTCCTTATAGGCATGCTCAGACGGCTAGTCCAATTCACCGTGGTGCATTATCCGGCCATGGTTCATACAGTTCTCATCAGGGCCATTCATCTCTAAGTGCCCTTCCAGCTTAGAGTTCATCCCGTGATCCATTGGCTCAGGGTTCATCTATGACGAGTCCTTCTAGCAGCTATCCCGATGCTCGAGGGCTCCCTTCAGTCCCCACCACCATTGTTAGATCGGAGTTTCTACGAGTGTGGGGAGCTTGGTCATATCAGGAGGCAGTCTCCCTGCCTCTTGGGAGGTTCAGTTTAGCAGCCACCAGTTACTTCACCACCTGCCCAGCCAGGTCGGGGTGGGGCTCAGGCAACTAGAGGTTGCCTTAGAGGGGGAGGCCGATCAGGTGGAGGCCAGGCCTGATTATATGTTGTTCCTGCCAGAACAGATATGGTTGCTTCAGATGCAATGATCACAGGTATTGTCTCAGTATGCCACAGGGATGCCTCTGTATTATTTGAACCTGGTTCCACTTATTCATATGTCTCATCGTATTTTGTTCATTATTTGGATATGCCCCGTGAGTCCTTAGTTTCATCTGTTCATATATCTATGCCAGTGGGCGATATTATTGTTGTGAACCGTGTATATCGGTCGTGTGTAGTGACTATTGGGGGATTAGAGACTAGAGTTGATCTCTTATTGCTTAGTATGGTGGACTTCGATGTGATCTTGGGTATGGATTGGTTGTCTCCATGTCATGTTGTTCTGGATTGTCACGCTAAAACTGTGACATTAGCGATGCCGGGATTGCCGAGGATTGAGTGGAGAGGTTCTCTAGACTACGTTCCCAACAGAATGATTTCATATTTGAAGGCCCAGCGGATGATTGGGAAGGGTTGTTTATCTTATTTGGCCTCTGTGAGGGATGCTGGTGCTGATTTTCCTGCTATTGATTCTGTTCCGGTGGTGCGAGATTTTCCGGATGTGTTTCCTGCAAACCTGTCGGGCATGCCGCCCGACAGAGATATTGACTTTGGCTTTGATTTGTTACCGGGCACTCAGCCCATTTCTATTCCACCTTATTAGATGGCCCCAATAGAGTTGAAAGAATTAAAGGAGCATTTGCAAGAGTTGCTCGATAAGGGATTCATTCGGCCTAGTGTGTCGCATTGAGGTGCTCCTGTCCTGTTTGGGAAGAAGAAGGATGGTTCTATGCGAATCTGTATCGACTATCGCCAGTTGAACAAGGTTAGATTGAAGAACAGGTATCCATTGCCACATATTGATGACTTATTCGATCAGCTTCAGGGTGCCAGGGTGTTCTCTAAGATCGACTTGCGTTCAGGCTATCATCAGTTGAAGATTTGGGAACTAGATATCCTGAAGACTGCTTTCAGGACTCGGTATAGTCATTACGAGTTCCTTGTGATGGATGTCCTTGGGCTGCCAACACCCCAGCAGCATTCATCCACTTGATAAACAGTGTATTTCAGCCCTATCTAGACTCTTTCGTCATTGTGTTTATTGACGACATTCTAGTGTACTCCTGGAGTTGGGAGGATCATGAGTAGCACTGAGGACTGTGCTTCAGACCTTGAGAGAGAAGAAGTTATATGCAAAATTTTCAAAGTGTGAATTCTGGCTAGATTCAGTGGCATTTTTGGGTCATGTTGTATCGAGTGAGGGGATCAAGGTAGATTTGAAGGAGATTGAAGCAGTGCAAAGTTGGCCAAGACTGTCCTCAGCTACGGAGATCCAGAGTTTTCTTGGCTTGGCGTGGTATTATCGTCGATTTGTAGAGGGTTTCTCGTCTATTGCAGCACCTATGACCAGATTGACCCAGAAGGATGCTCCATTTAGGTGGACCGAGGATTGTGAGGAGAGCTTTTGAAAGCTCAAGACTGCTTTGACTACAGCCCCAGTGTTAGTGTTGCCCACTGCTTCGGGTCCTATACGATATATTGTGATGCGTCATGCATTGGTCTCGGCACAGTGTTGATGCAGGACGGTAGGGTGATTGGCGACGCGTCTAGACAGTTGAAGGTGCATGAGAAGAACTATCCTGTTCACGACCTTGAATTAGCAGCTATTGTTCATGCCTTGAAGATCTGGCGACACTATTTGTATGGTGTCCCTTGTGAGGTTTTCACCGATCACAGGAGTCTACAGCACCTATTTAAATAGAAGGATCTTAACTTGCAGCAGCGGAGATGGTTGGAGTTGCTTAAGGATTATGCAATCACCATTCTCTATCATCCCGTGGGAAGGCCAATGTGGTGGCCAATACCTTGAGTCGCAAGGCGGAGAGTTTGGGCAGTTTAGCATATCTACCAGTAGCAGAGAGGCCTTTAGCCTTGGATGTTCAGGCCTTGGCCAACCAGTTCATCAGATTGGATGTTTCTCTCTATGATAGTATCAGTGACCATCAGTATGATGACCCCCATCTGCTAGTCCTTAAGGATACTGTTTAGCACGATGATGCCAAGGAGGTCACTATTGGAGATGACGGTGTATTAAGGATGCAGGGCAGGCTATGTGTGCCTAATGTCGATGGGTTGCATGAGTTGATTCTCCAGGAGGCTCACACTTCGCGTACTCCATTCATCCAGGTGCCGCGAAGATGTATCAGGATTTGAGGCAACACTATTGGTGGAGGCGGATGAAGAAGGATATAGTGGGGTTTGTAGCTCGGTGCCTCAATTGTCAGCGGGTGACGTATGAGCATCAGAGACCGGGCAGATTCCTGCAAAGGTTAAAGATTTCAGAGTGGAAATGGGAGCGGATCACAATAGATTGTATAGTTGGGCTTCCACGGACTTCGAGGAAGTTTGATGCTATTTGGGTGATTGTGGATCAACTGACCAAGTTTGTGCTCTTCATTCCAGTTGGGACTACTTATTCTTCGAAGCGGTTGGTTGAGATTTATATCCGAGAGACTGTTCGCCTACACAGTGTTCCAGTGTCTATCATTTCAGATCGGAGCACGCAATTTACATCGCAGTTTTGGAGAGTCGTGCAGCAAGAGTTGGGCACCCAGGTTGAGTTGAGCACAGCATTTCACCCTTAGACAGACAGGCAATTCGAGCGCACTATTCAGATATTGGAGGACATGCTACGTGCTTATGTCATTGATTTTGGGGGTTCTTGGGATCAGTTTCTACCGCTCGTGGAGTTTGCCTACAATAACAGTTACCAGTCGAGCATTCAGATAGCTCCTTATGAGGCTTGGTATGGGAGACGATGTAGATCTCTGGTGGGTTGATTTGATACGGATGAGACTAGGCTATTGGGTATTGACTTGGTTCAGGATGCTTTGAACAAGGTTAAATTGATTTGGAGAAGCTTCGCACGGTGCAGTCTAGACAGAAGAGTTATGACGACAAGAAGGTCCGTGATGTTGCTTACATGGTTGGGAAGAAGGTTTTGCTCAAATTTTCCCCCATGAAGTGTGTTATGAGATTCAGAAAGAAGGGAAAGTTGAGCCTCAGTATATTGGGCCATTTAAGGTGCTTCAAAGGATTGGGGAGGTGGCTTACAAGCTTGCCTTGCCACCTAGTTTGTCGAGTGTGCATCCAGTATTTCATGTTTTTATGTTCCGGAAGAATGTCGGTGATCCATCTCATCTTTTGGATTTCAGTACGGTTCAGTTAGAAGGTGATCTGACTTATGATGTGGAGCTAGTGGCCATTTTGGATCGGCAGGTTCGAAAGTTGAGGTCAAAGGACATAGCTTCAATGAAGGTGCAATAGAGAAGTCAGCCAGTTGGGAGGCTACTTGGGAGACCGAGCAGGAGATGCGAAGCAGATATTTACACCTACTTGAGACTCCAAGTACGTTTCTAGACCCATTCGAGAACGAACGTTTGTTTAAGAAAGGGATGATGTAATGACCCGGTAGGTCATTTTGAGAGTTGTAGCCCCGTCCCCTATTACTTCTCATTTTGTACTTTATAGCAGTTATACTTGCCGGGGGTAGTCGGTTCAGGTCCGGAGAGTTTTCGGAGGGAATTGAGACACTTAGTCTTGTGGTTGAAAGTTTAAGTTGAAATGGTCGACTGGATGTTGACTTATGTGTAAACAATTCTGGAATGGAGTTCTGATGGTTCTGTTAGGTCCGTTGGGTGATTTTAGACTTAGGAGCTCGTCCGGATATTGATTTGGAGGTCTGTAGTAAAATTAGGCTTGAAATAGCGAAAGTCGAACTTTTGGAAAGTTTGACCGGGAGTGGACATTTTGACATCGAGGTCGGATTGGTGTTCCAGCAGTTGGAGTAGGTCTGTGGCGTTATTTGTGACTTGTGTGCAAAATTTGGGGTCAATTGGATGTAATTTATTAGGTTTCGGTGTCGTTTGTAGATATTGGAAATTCTTTAGTTCATTAGGCTTGAATCTATGTGTGATACATTTTTTTGATGTTGTTTGAGGTGATTTGAGGGCTCGAGTAAGTTCGTATGATGTTTTGGGACTTGATCGTATGTTTGATTGAGGTCCCTGGGGCCTCGGGTTGGTTCCGGGAGGTTAACAAATCAAGAATTGGAGTTGTGAGGTTGCTGAAGCTCTTGCCCTTCTGGTTTGATAGCACCTGCAAGGGTCTTGGCCGCAGGTGCAGCAGATGGTGCGCAGGTGCGGAGTTGGAGGATGTCAGCAGAGGTCGCAGGTTCGATGGGATTTTCGCACCTGCAATTGTGCAGATGCGATGTAAGGGTCGCAGAAGGGGGAGTGAAGGAGCTAAGGGGCCAGGGGTTTTCCGCAGGAGCGGACGAGTAGGCACAGAAGCGCTTCCACATAAGCAGATATTTGTGCGTAGGTGCGATAGCTGGGGAGTTAAGTGAACTCCGCAGACGCAGAGATTTCACCGCAGGAGCGGATTTTGGACCGCAGATGCGGTTTGACTGGGCAAAACATATAAATTCAAGGGTTCGCGATTTTTCTTCATTTTGGACATTTTGAGCTCGATATAAGGCGATTTTTGAGAGGGTTTTCGAGGAGATTCTTGAGGTATTTTCCTTGTGTTCTTTTTTATTCAATAATCTTGTTTCCCCATTGATTTTCCCACCTAGATTGTGTGGTTTTGAGGTGAAATTGGAGGGGGGGAGGGGGTTTGAGGCTTGGGATTTGGAGAGTTGATTTGGGGGATTTGGGTGACGAGTTGGTGCTGGATTTTGATTAAAATGGTATGGTTGGACTCGTGATTAAATTGGCTTTCAGGTTTTGTGACTTTTGTCGGATTTCGAGATGTGGGCCTGAGGGTCGGCTTTGAGCCGATTTTAGATTTTTGCTTAATAACTTCATAATTTTTAGTGAAATTAACTCCTTTAGCTTGTGTTGATTGTATTGAATTGTTTGTGTCTAGATGCGTGTGGACGTGCACCATGAAAATTGTGACTTGGTCTGTTCCGTGGAACTATGAAGTTAAATAATCAGATGTTAGCTATATGCTCTCCATATGTTATAGAAATTTGACTGCAAATCTTGTTAGAAACCATATTTAGACTAAATGTTGGTACTGTAGGGACCCGTAGAGGTCGTGTACTTGTTGAATTATTTTCTAATTGCTTTCTTGTACTCATTCCCGATTTTACTTACGTATCATGTCTCATTCTCTTCTTATTTTCTTGTTGATACATTACATCATTTCTGTTTGGGCTGAATTTTGTGATTTCCGAGAGCCCGAGAGACTGGGGAGGTTGGTGACTGAGTTAGGGCCTGAGCGCCGAGCTGTGAGCGATATGTATATATGTGTGCATCGAGTTGCACGCCGCAATGAGCCTTAGGGCTGTATATATGTAGATTGGGTTGCACGCCGCAACGAGCCTTAGGGATTTATATCTGTGGATCGGGTTGCACGCCGTAACGAGCCTTATGGCTATATATATATATTTATGGGATCGGGCTGCACGCCGCAAAGATATAGCACTTGGGCTGAAGGAGCCCCTCCGGAGACTGTACATACCCCCAATGAGCGTAGGTACCTATTGAGTATGAGTGTTGAGTGCCGAGTGCCGAGTGTCGAGCTATTGGGAAAGATTAAGTGATTGTTTCTCTGAGAGGATGCTCTTGATTTCATTATTGTTTCACTTAGCTACCATATGTCGCTGTCTGGAAGTTTTCTAAAAGATGTTATATTCTGTTTTGCTTGAATTTGATATGAGATAACTGATTTGGCCAAAATTGCCGAACTCGAAAGCATCCCTATTTTTCCAATGTTGAAATTACTGAAATTAAACTATAATTGCAGAGCTCATCACTACTTTCAGTTCTTTATTTAGTATCGTTAGCTACTAAGTTGGTTGTACTCACGCTACACCCTGCACTTCATGTGCAGATCCAGGTGTTTTCGGTCACGGTGGGTGTTGATGCTCTGCGCAATTGACTTTTGGAGACTTCGAGGTAGCTGCCAGGCGTTCGCAGACCTTGTTTTCTCCGTCCCTATCTTTCATTTTATTATATTTACTTTCGGACCATCTTAGACAGTGTATTCCACACTTGTGACTTTTAGATGCTCATGTACTTCTTGACACCCCGATTTGGGAGTTGTTTTTCCGCGTTGTGTTTTGGGATCTTTCTATCCTGTTTATGAGAAGTTGCTATTTAAACTGCTTTAAAACCATTTTGTTAAAAGTGTTGTAGTTATTCGTAAATGTCAGCTTGTCTAGTACCATGTTAGACGGCATCATGACAGGTTAGGATTTTGGGTCGTGACAAGTTGGTATCAGAGCCTAGGTTACATAGGTCTCACGAGTCATGAGCAAGTTTAGTAGAGTCTTGCGGATCGGTATGGAGATGTCTGTACTTATCTTCGAGAGGCTACCGAACCCTTAGGAAATTTCACATTTTGTATTCTTATCGTTCAGATTTGTTGATCCCGGTAACTAAACTACAGTATTCTATTATCTCATAGATGGTGAGGACACGTGCTACCAGGCAGGATGGACAGTTTTAGGTGCTTCATAGGATTGGGAAGGTGGCTTACAAGCTTGCCTTGCCACCTAGTTTGTCGAGTGTGCATTCAGTATTTCATGTTTCTATGCATGGTTCAGTTGGAAGGTGATCTAACTTATGATGTGGAGTCGGTGTCCATTTTGGATAGGCAGGTTCGAGAGGAGGTCAAAGGACATAGCTTCAGTGAAGGTGCAATTCAGAAGTCAGCCAGTTGGGGAGGCTACTTGGGAGACCTAACGGGAGATGCGGAATAGATATCCACACCTACTTGAGACTCCAGGTATGTTTCTAGACCCGTTCGAGGATGAACGTTTGTTTAAGAGAGAGAAAATATAATGACCCGGCCGGTCGTTTTGAGAGTTGTATCCTCATTCCCCTATTACTGCTCATTTTGTACTTTATAGCAGTTATGTGACTTGCCTGGGGTAATCGGTTCGGGTTCGGAGAGTTTTCGAAGGGAATTGAGACACTTAGTCTCGTGGTTGAAAGCTTAAGTTAAAATGGTCGACCGGATGTTGACTTATGTGTAAACAACTTCGGAATGGAGTTCTGATGGTTCTGTTAGATCTGTTGGGTGATTTTAGAATTAGGAGATTGACCGGGAGTTGACGTTCTGATATCGGGGTCAGATTGTTGTTCCGATAGTTGGAGTAGGTTTGTGGCATCATTTATGACTTGTGTGCAAAGTTTGTCAATTGGATGTAATTTGATAGGTTTCAGCGTCGTTTGTAGATATTGGAAATTCCTTTGTTCATTAGACTTGAATCTATGTGTGATTCGTGTTTTTGATGTTGTTTGAGGTGATTTGAGGGCTCGACTAAGTTCGTATGATGTTTTTGGACTTGATCGTATGTTTGGTTGAGGTCCCCGGGTTGATTCTGGGAGGTTAGCAGATCAAGAATTGGAGTTGTGAGGTTGCTGAAGTTGTAGCCCTCCTGGTGTGATCGCACCTGCAAGGGTCTTGGCCATAGGTGCGGCAGGTGGTGTGCAGGTGCGGAGTTGAAGGATGTCAGCAGAGATCGCAGGTGCGATGGGATTTCCACACCTGCGATTGCGCAGATGCGATGTAAGGATCGCATAAACGGGGAGTGAAGGAGTTGAGGGGCCAGGGGTTTTCCATAGGAGCGGATGAGTAGGCGCAGAAGCGCTTCCACAGAAGTGGATATTTGTGCGCAGGTGCGATGGCTGGGAAGTTAAGTGACCTCCGCAGATGCGAAGATTTCACCGCAGAAGCGGATTTTGGACCGCAGATGCGGTTTGACTGGGCAAAACATATAAATTCAAGGGTTCGCGATTTTCTTCATTTTGGACATTTTGAGCTCAGTCTAAGGCGATTTTTGAAAGGGTTTTTGAGGAGATTCTTGAGGTATGTTTCTTGTGTTCTTTTTTATACAATAATCTTGTTTCCCCATTGATTTTCCCACCTAGATTGTGTGGTTTTGAGGTGAAATTGGGGGGTTTGAGGCTAGGGATTTAGAGAGTTAATTTGGGGGATTTGGGTGACGATTTGGTGTTGGATTTTTATAAAAATTGTATGGTTGGACTCGTGGTTGAATGGGCTTTCGGATTTTATGACTTTTGTCAGATTTCGAGACATTGGCCCGGGGGTCGGCTTTGAGCCGATTTTGGGTTTTTTCTTAATAACTTCATAACTTTTAGTGAAATTGATTCCTTTAGCTCGTGTTGATTGTATCGAATTGTTTGTGACTAGATTCGAGGCGTTCGGAGGCCGATTTGCATGGCAAAGGCGTATTGGAGCAGAGATTTGCTCGGATTGAGGTAACTAACATTTCTAAATGTGGTTCTGAGGGTATGAAACCTTGTATTATGTGTCTTGTGAATGGGTTGGAGGTGACGCACATGTTAGGTGACAAGCATGTGGGCGTGCACCATGGAAATTGTGACTTGGTCCGTTTTGTGGAACTGTGAAGTTGAATAATCTGTTGTTAGCTATATGCTCTTTTATGTGTCATAGAAATTTGACTGCAAATCATGTATAGACTAAATGTTAGTACTGTAGGGACCCGCAGAGGTCGTGTACTTGTTGAATTATTTGCTGATTGCTGTCTTGTACTCAGACGCGGTTTTACTTGCGTATCATATCTCAGTCTCTTCTTGTTTTCTTGTTGATGCATTACATCATTTCTGTTTGGACTGATTTTTATGATTTGTGAGAGCCCGAGAGACTGGGAAGGTTGGCGACTGAGTTAGGGCCTAAGTGCCGAGCTGTGAGCGATATGTATATATATGTGCGGGTTGCACGCCGCAACGAGCCTTAGGGCTGTATATGTGTGGATCGGGTTGCACGCCGCAACGCGCCTTATGGCTATATATATATATATATATATATATATATATATGGGGGATCGGGCAGTGCGCCACAGCGATATAGCGCTTGGGCTGAAAGAGCCCCTCCAGAGTCTGTACACACTCCCAGTGAGCGCAGGTACCTATTGAGTACGAGTATTTAGTGCCGTGTGTCGAGCTATTAGGAAAGATTGAGTGACTGTTGCTCTGAGAGGATGCTCTTGATTTCATTATTGTTGCACTTAGCTGCCATATATCACTGTCTGGAAGTTTTTTGAAAGATGTTATATTATGTTTTACTCGAATTTGATAGGAGATAACTGATTTGGCCTAAATTGCCGAACTCGAAAGCATGCTAATTTTTCCTATATTGAAATTACTGAGATTGAACTACAATTGCAGAGCTCGTCACTACTTCAAGTTCTTTATTTAGTATTGTTACTTACTGAGTTGGTTGTACTCATGCTACACCAGGCACTTTGTGTGCAGATCCAGGTGTTTCCAGTCATGGGGGTGTTGATACTCTGCGTAGTTGACCTTTTTTGCAGCTACTGTTGTTATCAGTTATTGTTGAACAACTGCAGAAATTGAAACATCTTTACAGCCTGCTGTTGTTGCTTTTCCTCCGGGGCTGGTAAGGCTAACCGCGGGGGCTTTGGTTTTTTGGGCATTTTATCTGCCTTGAAGGAATTCACGGGTTAGGAAATCAGGTATGGAATTTGAGCTTCCTTTTATATATTCAATATCAAAATAAAAAATTGATAAAATAGCTTGCCATCTGACGAAAATATGTTTTGAAGCAATATTTTACACATCTTTTTGCAAAACAGACTTAGCTGCCTTGCAATCAATGCGGAGCAAAAATTTTTGATTTAATAAATCTGATTGAAATTTCGATATGCATAAAACAATTGCCAAAATTTCTTTTTTAATTGTTGGATAGTTCTGTTGTGAGCTATTCTAGTGCTTTGATATAAAAGCAATGATACTCTCTTTATCATTTTTAAGTTGTTTTAAGATACCACCATATCCTATGTCTGACGTATCTGTTTCTACTATTTTGAAAGCAGATGGATCGGGGAGACTAAGGAGAGGGAGATTCTTGACTTTCAACTTAAGTTTCTTGACAGCATTGCTTTGGGCATCCGTCCAAGGAACTGGAGGCTTTTTCAATTTGTCGTGAAGGGGCTTTAGCAGAATGCTTAATCCCGGAATGAAATTGCAAATATAGTTGACACAACCAAGAAACCTTTGAAGTTGTGTTTTGTCCAGGATTTGATCTGGGAATTCGTCAGCAAACTGGAGAGATCGCTGAATAGGAGTAATGGTCCCTTGTTGGATGTTATGACCAAGGAACCTGATGTTTGTCTGGATTAAGCTGTACTTAGTTCTAGACAGAGCTAATCCATTTTCTTTGATAGTGTTAAAGAAAATGCCTAGATGTTTTAAATGTTGGTCGATGTTTGTTGAGAAAATTAAGACATCGTCTATATAAGTTATAACAAAGCTGGAATATGGATTAAAGATATCATTCATTATCTTCTGAAATTCATAAGGGGCGTTCTTTAATCCGAATGTCATCACATTCCACTCGTACTGTCCAAAAGGGACTGTAAAAGCAGTTTTGTACCTGTCTTTTGGGTCGATCTGTACTTGCCAAAATCCAGATCTTAAATCAAATTTAGAGAAAATTGTGGCAGCATAGACTCTTTGTAATAAGTCTTTCTTGTTAGGAATAGGATACCTAATCCATCTAAGTGCTGTGTTAAGAGGCTTGTAGTTGATAACCAAGCAGGGGACTCCGCGCTCAATTTCGGAGTTTTTGTTGACATAGAATGCCGCACAACTCCAGGGAGACTTTAAAGGGGAAATTATCTTCTTGTCTAAGAGATCATTGATCTCTTTTTGACAATGCATTGTAAGCTCGTGATTCATTTGAATGGGTCGAGCTTTAGTTGGGATGTTTTTCTCGTCAAAGTAAGGTTCGTAAGGAAGCCCAACAATGTACCTTTTATGTTTCCAAAATGCCATTGGCAAATCGGAACAAAGCTCCTGTTGAATCTTAGCTTCTAAACTTTTAATTTTAGAAGAAATTACCGAATCAGTTAACTGCTTCTGTATTCTTTGGAAAGCTACATCTTCTTTTAAAAACATAATTTGTTTTTCTTTATTTTGCTAAGAATGTATGACTTCATAAGTTGGAGGCTTATGGAAAGGAAGAAGGACGTTGCTTGTGGGATAATCCATAAGAATGCCTTTATTTGTAACCAGGTAAGGTTTGCACAGTTGAATGAAAGGAGTACCTAGGATTACTGCATTGCAAAGGTCTTTTGCTAAGAGAAATGGAGTCTGGATGAACCAGTTTGGTTCCTCTGCGGAGGTCGTGACCTTTACAGAAGGAAGTTTGTAAGTGATTTTAAGTTTTTTACCATTGGCGGCCCGTAGGCGTTCCTTGGTTTTTACGAAAACTTAGTTGGGATGACACCTTCTTGGATGCAGCTTCTGTCTGCTCCAGTGTCAAATAAAGCTATGCCAGTCCAAACAAAAGATTTACTAACGATGAGAGTTACCCTAACATGGTCTTTCTGAATCCTTATAGAGGAAAGATGTCCTAAGAAGGATTCTGTTCCATCATTGTCTTGGTCAGAGGTTGCAACTGCCTGTACAACCTCTTTGAGCTTTTGTGGCTCATTAGACAATTGTTGGAGGACAAGTCTATCAAGCTCTTGTCTTGCTTTTATTTCCCTAATTTCTTCTTTCAGGTGTGCTATCTCAGATTGAAGGTCTGAGATGGTCACCTTTGAGACCCTAGGATTATCAGAGGGAAACCTATTCAAAATATCAGTAATGTTATAGATATTAGCTACCTGGGAATGATTTTGAAGAGTTGATGATTAAGGTGTTGAAGTCTTATTAAGGACCGTCTTAAGTTTTCCTAAATAATTCTTTTTAAGTTCAGGGTCTTGAAGATCACCAATTACTTCAAGGAGAAGATCTTGTTCTTTCGTGAGAACATTGGTCTGAGGGAGGTCATCTTGGTCAGACTCCCCTGAAGATGTAGTAGATGAATTTAAGTCATCTTCTAGGATGTTGTTAAATTGTTCGTCATTGGACATTTCATTATCTGTAATATCCGAAGATTCACTTTATTCAACAAGCAATTTCTCTATTTTGTTTAGAGAAGGTTCGTCAAGTTGTAGGCTCTTGATCTTCTGAGAGACTTTGCAAAATTTAGCGATGTGGCCTGGCTTTCCACACTTGAAACATTTGCCAGTAGAAGTCTTGATCTTTAGTAAAGGATTTGGGAGACTTGTTTTATGTGTAGGAAAGTTTCCTTTTCCTATTGGAATTGTATTTTCTAATATTGGAAGAATCAGGTTTTGAACTTCTCTTCCTATGAGATTTACTTCCGCACGAAGGAAAACCAAATTGTTCGCAGAAACTTCCTAAGTCCCTACGTCTTTATGACTTATCTTTGGCAAGTTGCCTAGACATTTTGTATCGCCTACAGATTGTAAGAGCAACTTGTTGAATTTGGCTAACTATCTGGCCATAGGTGATTTGATCGTAAGGAACAATGTCACCGGAATATTGATTCCAAAATTCTTCTTTGACTAAATCTCTAAGGGACTTAGGCAAGCCATCTAGGAATTTCTCATTCCAATAAGGGATATTCCCATCTGGTCTTTCATAGATCCTGGTCAAGAAGGAATCCTTATACCACCTAAAATCTAAAAGAGTTTTGCACTTGAGGTTGTTAAGTATTTCAGCGAATTTTTCTCTAAAAATACCTGGGCAACCTAAGAATGTTTTGATGATTGTGTAAATAAGCGTGTTGATAAAATCAGGAATTGTTTCACCATCTTTTAGGATTGGTTGTCCTAATTCATCTAATTTCACGGCTTGAAAAATTTATTGTTTTTCCTCGTCACTTAAGTGGGTATCCCACCATCCCTTAAGTTGGCCTGTAAAACCAGCTACTAAGACATGGGTAGTACTCTAGTCGGAACAGTTGTGGGAGGATTTGTAAGCAGTTGCTATCATTGTCATCTGCTGTAATTTGGCAAGAATATTATATTCAGAACATCCATCGATATTCCACTCATAGATATTATGAGCATTATAATTATTCTGCATGGTGTTGGGTCTTTATTTTATGACTACATCTGGATGTGTAGCCCTAGGGTAACAGAGTTTTTGAGGCTTTCGCCAGTTGGAAAATTCAGACTTAATAGGTGCCATTTCTAGAGGAGGCTTGTCTTCTTGAGAAATTTGTGAAAATTGTTCAGATTCATTATCTGAATCGGTATCTCCTAGAGCTCCTACGATCTTAGAAGAAGAATCTTCCGTCTGTCAGATTGGAGTGTCCTGGATTGTTAAGGATTTTTCTATTTCCGCTATTCTCAGTTGTAGTTCATAGAGTTTCAGAGAATCTGCAGAGCGGTGCATAAAAAGTTCTCTAGTATGGGTTCTAGGGATCTCATATGGTTTAAATAAAGGAGTTGTAGGAGTAGAGGTTTCTACTATTGGTTTCTTCAGAGAAGCTGAAGATGAATTTGAAACCAAGTATTCTCCAAGAGTTTGTAAATACTTGTTAGTGTAATTATTTTGTTCAAAAATATTTTTAATATCTTTGCCAGTGATCGGCTCAGTGTCAGCTCTCTTTTTGAAAGGTGAGGCTTTAACGGAGCTACTAGCAAAGCTTGTCGAAAATCCTTGTGACGGAGGAAGTTCGAAAATAAATTCTTCGCCAGTATTGGTTTTTCATATTTTTGAAACATTATTTGAGTTTGAAAAAGGGAAATCGATCTGGTTATAATAAGCATAAATTTCAAACCATTCAAAGAAATTAATTTGTTGTCTAATGACATTTAGACTATCATAGAAAATTGTTTGAATTTTCTTTCTTTCTTCTCCTTTATATTTTTCTAAAAACAAAGTTCTTTTGAAAAGATTTTCAGGAGAGTAAAATTCCTTTTGGAGACCTTTTTTATCAATTTCAAATTCTATCTCCAAAGCACCAACGATGTTGTCATCTCCTAATTCGGCACCTAGTGACGTATGGGTAGGAGAATCTGAACAGACCTCTTACAAGGCCTTAAAAGCTATAGATCTATGAAGTTTAACACCAGATCTGACTCTTCCACATACAGTAGCGTTAAGAACTTGAATAACTTCTTTATGAAACCACTTGGTCTCTCGAGCCAAGGATAGGAAGCTTTTTAATCATTCAAATGTTTTACTTTCAGCCACTCTCATCTAGATCTACGAGTTCTTCTTCTTCCTCCTCTTCTTCCAATTTTAATCTCAAAGAAGAGATTAGTTTCTCTAACTTGCAGCAATCAATTGACGACTGGAAAATCCCCAAACATCCCCAGTCAACAATTTACAAGTCTCAAAAATGGAGCTTGACAAGTGATTATCACATGTCTACCATTGAGCAAACTATTCCTCTGGAATCAGACCATGAGGAAATCAAACTTCTCAATATCAAATCTATTGAAAAATATAGGAAGAAATATAATTACATCCATTTTGGTTTAGTACAAATAGCCACTAAGCCTTTATCCAGAGAAGGACTGGACACATCACTCCTACTATGTCTTAGAGATTCTAGATTCCTAAAATTCAATGATTCGTTGCTAGGAATGGTGGAAACCAGTCTTTGCAATGGACCTATTTATTTCGACTGTTTCCCTAACTTTACAGTCTCCCTTAAGGATAGAAATATTTTAGATGCCTTGACCCTAAATGTTAAGACTTCTAATTATAAGACTAAGGCTGGCTCTCTTCCAGTAGCAATTATTTACAGAATCCAATATAAGGCAATGAGTTCTGCCTTTAACACTGGAGCTATGAGAACTACTCACAAAGGAGAAATAGTTCTCTTCCAGACAGACCTGCAAAGGTCTCATCTGTCTATCCCAAGACCAATCTCTTGGAATCAGGTTTCCCTCCCGGAAAACTAGCTTCTGCAGGATGCCACTCCTGCTCAAAAGCCACAAAACACGATGATTTCCCAAATCCAACAACTCCCTTCCGGATTTGTGCTAGTTTCCTTTCAAAGGTCCCTTAGCCAAAGAGTAAGTTCCTCTACTTTTTCGCAGTCTGAAATTCCACCGATTCATTCTGCTAGACATTCATTTTCTTCATATCCTAATAGAATCGAGACAGTAGACTTCGAATCTACAGTTCCACAAGCCAGGTATAAGGTAGAAAAACCATAAACGATTCCCTCTGCCGACACTACCTACAACCGAACAGATTCTCCTACCTATACGTCACTAGGTGCCGAATTAGGAGATGACAACATCATTGGTGCTTTGGAGATAGAATTTGAAATTGATAAAAAAGGTCTCCAAAAGGAATTTTACTCTCCTGAAAATCTTTTCAAAAGAACTTGCTTTTTAGAAATATATAAAGGAGAAGAAAGAAAGAAAATTCAAACAATTTTCTATGATATTCTAAATGTCATTAGACAACAAATTAATGCCTTTGAATTGTTTGAAATTTATGCTGATTATAACCAGATCGATTTCCCTTTTTTAAACTCAATGTTTCAAAAATATGAAAAACCAATACTGGCGAAGAAGTTATTTCCGAACTTCCTCTGTCACAAGGATTTTCGACAAGCTTTGCTAGCAGCTCCGTTACAGCCTCATCTTTCAAAAAGAGAGCTGACACTGAACCGATCACTGGCAAAGATATTAAAAATATTTTTGAACAAAATAATTACACTAACAAGTATTTACAAACTCTTGGAGAATACTTGGTTTCAAATTCATCTTCAGCTTCTCTGAAGAAACCAATAGTAGAAACCTCTACTCCTACAACTCCTTTATTTAAACCATACGAGATCCCTAGAACCCATACTAGAGAACTTGTTATGCACTGCTCTACAGATTCTCCGAAACTCTCTGAACTACAACTGAGAATAGCGGAAATAGAAAAATCCTTAACAATCCAGGACACTCCAGTCCGACAGACGGAAGATTCTTCTTCTAAGATCGTAGGAGCTCTAGGAGATACCGATTCAGATAATGAATCTGAACAATTTTCAAAAATTTCTCTAGAAGACAAGCCTCCTCTAGAAATGGCACCTATTAAGTCTTAATTTTCCAACTGGCGAAAGCCTCAAAAACTCTATTACCCTAGGGCTACACATCCAGATGTAGTCATAAAATAAAGACCCAACACCATGCAGAATAATTATAATGCTCATAATATCTATGAGTGGAATATCGATGGATGTTCTGAATATAATATTCTTGCCAAATTACAGCAGATGACAATGATAGCAACTGCTTACAAATCCTCCCACAACTGTTCCGACCAGAGTACTACCCATGTCTTAGTCGCTGGTTTTACAGGCCAACTTAAGGGATGGTGGGATACCCACTTAAGTGACGAGGAAAAACAATAAATTTTTCAAGCCGTGAAATTAGATGAATTAGGACAACCAATCCTAAAAGATGGTGAAACAATTCCTGATTCTATCAACACACTGATTTACACAATCATCAAAACATTCGTAGGTTGCCCAGGTATCTTTAGAGAAAAATCCTCTGAGATACTTAACAACCTCAAGTGCAAAACTCTTTCAGATTTTAGGTGGTATAAGGATTCCTTCTTGACCAGGATCTACGAAAGACCAGATGGGAATCTCCCTTATTGGAAAGAAAAATTCCTAGATTGGCTTGCCTAAGTCCCTTAGAGATTTAGTCAAAGAAGAATTTCGGAATCAATATTCTGGTGACATTGTTCCTTACGATCAAATCACCTATGGCCAGATAGTTAGCCAAATTCAACAAGTTGCTCTTAAAATCTGTAGGCAAGACAAAATGCTTAGGCAACTTGCCAAAGATAGGGCACAAAGACGTAGGGACTTAGGAAGTTTCTGCGAACAATTTGGTCTTCCTTCGTGCGGAAGTAAATCTCATAGGAAGAGAAGTTCAAAACCTGATTCTTCCAATATTAGAAAATACAATTCCAATAGGAAAAGGAAACTTTCCTACACAAAAAAGAAGTCTCCCAAATCCTTTACTAAAGATGGCAAGACTTCTACTAGCAAATGTTTCAAGTGTGGAAAGCTAGGCCACATCGCCAAATTTTGCAAAGTCTCTCAGAAGATCAAGAGCCTACAACTTGACGAACCTTCTCTAAACAAAATAGAGAAATTTCTTTTTGAATTAAGTGAATCTTCGGATATTACAGATAATGAAATGTCCGACGACGAACAATTTAACAACATCCTAGAAGATGACTTAAATTCATCTACTACATCTTCAGGGGAGTCTGACCAAGATGACCTCCCTCAGATCAATATTCTCACGAAAGAACAAGATCTTCTCCTTGAAGTAATTGGTGATCTTCAAGATCCTGAACTTAAAAAAGATTATTTTGGAAAACTTAAGACGGTCCTTAATAAGACTTCAATACCCTAATCATCAACTCTTCAAAATCATCCCTAGGTAGCTAATACCTATAACATTACTGATATTTTGAAGAGGTTTCCTCTGATAATCCTAAGGTCTCAAAGGTGACCATCTCAGACCTTCAATCTGAGATAGCACACCTGAAAGAAGAAATTAGGGAAATAAAAGCAAGACAAGAGTTTGATAGACTTGTCCTCCAACAATTGTCTAATGAGCCACAAAAGCTCAAAGAGGTTGTGCAGGCAGTTGCAACCTCTGACCAAGACGATGATGGAAAAGAATCCTTCTTAGGACATCTTTCCTCTATAAGGATTCAGAAATAACATGTTAGGGTAACTCTCATCGTCAGTAAATCTTTTGTTTTGACTGGCATAGCTTTATTTGACACTGGAGCAGACAGAAACTGCATCCAAGAAGGTGTCATCCCAACCAAGTTTTTCGTAAAAACCAAGGAACGCCTACGGGCCGCCAATGGTGAAAAACTTAAAATCACATACAAACTTCCTTCTGTAAAGGTCACGACCTCCTCAGAGGAACCAAACTTACATTTAAGAGCTCTATTCCCTGTAAGCTTTTAAGACTCAATTTTTTAATATCTGTATTTTAATTTCTTGTTATCAATAATACTTTTGGGCGGCAAATGTTTAAATCTTGTATTAACATACTTGCATTTAATTTAGCATACATTTGCATATGGTCGGCTTTGCCGCTTGAGACATTCTTTATTTATTGCTTCCTGTTCCTTACATTCCTCTTTTTTTTTTAGTCCCCTCTACCCCCTCGGGGACTAGCTTCCGCCCCTCCAAGGCAGCTAAGTCTGTTTTGCAAAAAGATGTGCAAAATATTGCTTCAAAATATATTTTCGCCAGATAGAAAGCTATTTTACCAATTATAGATTTTGATATTGAATATATAAAGGGAAGCTCAAATTCCATACCTGATTTCCTAACCCGTGAATTCCTTCTGCTTCAAGGAGTTGCGCCATCGACTTCGCCACTTCCTCTTGGTTGAGAGGAGTCATGGGTGTTTTTGAACTTAGGCCCATGAGTTGTATCCATTTTTCAAAATCTTTTGTCGTCCACTATGAAGCATGCGGCTATGCAAATTGAATATCATCTTCAGAAGAGGGTTCTTCGTTGGCGATATCTGCCCATCTTCGAGGTTAGGCAATTGAAATTTGTTTGGCCGGAATCGGCTGTGATGAGACCACCATTGGGATGCCTCTCATGGCATAGTCTGCAGGCGATCTACATTTTGGCTGGCCTGGTCCAGCTTTTGTTGTTTGCTGCTTTTTTGCAGCTACTGTTGTTATCTGTTGTTGTTGAACAACTACAGAAATTGAAACATCTTTAGGCTGTTGTGTGGCAGCCTGCTGTTGTTGCTTTTCCTCCGGGGCTGGTAAGGCTAACCGCGGGGGCTTGGCCACAAAAGCTCAAAGAGGTTGTACAGGCAGTTGCAACCTCTGACCAAGACGATGATAGAACAGAATCCTTCTTAGGACATCTTTCCTCTATAAGGATTCAGAAATACCATGTTAGGGTAACTCTCATTGTCAGTAAATCTTTTGTTTGGACCGACATAGTTTTATTTGACACTAGAGCAGATAGAAGCTGCATCCAAGAAGGTGTCATCCCAACCAAGTTTTTCGTAAAAACCAAGGAATGCCTACGGGCCGCCAATGGTGAAAAACTTAAAATCACTTACAAACTTCCTTCTGTAAAGGTCACGACCTCCGCAGAGGAACCAAACTGGTTCATCCAGACTCCATTTCTCTTAGCAAAAGACCATTGCAATGCAGTAATCCTAGGTACTCCTTTCATTCAACTTTGCAAACCTTACCTGGTTACAAATAAAGGCATTCATGTGGATTATCCCACAAGCAACGTCCTTCTTCCTTTCCATAAGCCTCCAACTTATGAAGTCATACATTCTTTGCAAAACAAAGAAAAACAAATTATCTTTTTAAAAGAAGATGTAGCTTTCCAAAGAATACAGAAGCAGTTAACTGATTATGTAATTTCTTCTAAAATTAAAAGTTTAGAAGCTAAGATTCAACAGGAGCTTTGTTCCGATTTGCCAATGGCATTTTGGAAACATAAAAGGCACATTGTTGGGCTTCCTTACGAACCTTACTTTGACGAGAAAAACATCCCAACTAAAGCTCGACCCATTCAAATGAATCACGAGCTTACAATGCATTGTCAAAAAGAGATCAATGATCTCTTAGACAAGAAGATAATTTCCCCTTTAAAGTCTCCCTGGAGTTGTACGGCATTCTATGTCAGCAAAAACTCCGAAATTGAGCGCGGAGTCCCCCGCTTTGGTTATCAACTACAAGCCTCTTAACACAGCACTTAGATGGATTAGGTATCATATTCCTAACAAGAAAGACTTATTAGAAAGATTCTATGCTACCACAATTTTCTCTAAATTTGATTTAAAATCTGGATTTTGGCAAGTACAGATCGACCCAAAAGACAGGTAAACAAAACTGCTTTTACAGTCCCTTTTGGACAGTACGAATGGAACGTGATGCTATTCAGATTAAAGAACGCCCCTTCTTAATTTCAGAAGATAATGAATGATATCTTTAATCCATATTCCAGCTTTGTTATAACTTATATAGACGATGTCTTAATTTTCTCAACAAACATCAACCAACATTTCAAACATCTAGGCATTTTCTTTAACACTATCAAAGAAAATGGATTAGCTCTGTCTAGAACTAAGTACAGCTTATTCCAAACAAACATCAGGTTCCTTGGTCATAATATCCAACAAGGGACCATTACTCCTATTCAGCGATCTCTCCAGTTTGCTGACGAATTCCTAGATCAAATCTTGGACAAGACACAACTTCAAAGGTTTCTTGGTTGTGTCAACTATATTTACGATTTTATTTCGGGATTAAGCATTCTGCTAAAGCCCCTTCACGACCAGTTCCTTGGACGGATGCCCAAAGCAATGCTGTCAAGCAACTTAAGTTGAAAGTCAAGAATCTCCCTCTCCTTTGTCTTCCCGATCCATCTGTTTTCAAAATAGTAGAAACAGATGCGTCAGACATAGGATATGGTGGTATCTTAAAACAACTTAAAAATGATAAAGAGAGTATTATTGCTTTTACATCAAAGCACTGGAATAGCTCACAACAGAACTATCCAACAATTAAAAAAGAAATTTTGGCAATTGTTTTATGCATATCGAAATTTCAATCAGATTTATTAAACCAAAAGTTTTTGCTCCGCATTGACTGCAAGGCAGCTAAGTCTGTTTTGCAAAAAGATGTGCAAAATATTGCTTCAAAACATATTTTCGCCAGATGGCAAGCTATTTTATCAATTTTTTATTTTGATATTGAATATATAAAGGGAAGCTCAAATTCCATACCTGATTTCCTAACCCGTGAATTCCTTCAAGGCAGATAAAATGCCCAAAAAATCAAAGCCCCCGCGGTTAGCCTTACCATCCCCGGAGGAAAAGCAACAACAGCAGGCTGCCACACAACAGCCTAAAGATGTTTCAATTTCTGCAGTTGTTCAACAACAACAGATAACAACAGTAGCTACAAAAAAAGCAGCAAACAACAGAAGCTGGACCAAGCCAGCCAAAATGTAGATCGCCTGCAGACTATGCCATGAGAGGCATCCCAATGGTGGTCTTATCACAGCCGATTTCGTCCAAACAAATTTCAATTGCCCAACCTCGAAGACGGGCAGATATTGCCGAAGAAGAACCCTCTTCTGAAGATGATACAATTTGCACAGCCGCATGCTTCGCAGTGGACAGCAAAAGATTTTGAAAAATGGATACAACTCATGGCCCTAACTTCAAAAACACCCACGACTCCTCTCGACCAAGAGGAAGTGGTGAAGTCGATGGCGCAACTCCTTGAATCAGCCGCCATATCTCCTGCCAGAACTATTTCAACTCCAACTTCAGCTGTGGTTGCAAAAGCACCACGCCTTCAACTTCAAACCGTGGTTGCTACAAGCACCACAAAGAAAGAAGTGGTGGTAAAAAAACCCCACTAAAGGACAAGTGGTGGCCAAAAGCCCCACTACACAGAGCACTGTGCCTTATGCGCCTAAGCAGGCACTTTCTTTACCCGTGCCTCAGCTAATTTCTTCAGTAGGTCCTTATTCGGGGGAACCTCAATATATTAAGAACGAGATGACTTACTCACTCGTCCAAACCGAGCCACATCTTTGGGATTCTAACCCTCTAGTAGTATCCAAAAAGATGTTCGACCCAACATCCAACTTTCTCCAGAAAACTCCTGTTCATAACCAGAAGTTTTATGAATTTATCCTTACAGACACTCACTCTTGTCTGTTTAAACCCTTTTTGGATAAAACCCAAACCTATATCACCCATACCACAGTGTGGATAAACAAAATTATCTCGCCGAAGGAATGGGGTGATCACCCTATGAAAGTCAGAAAACTTTCCCAGCCATTTTCTCCCTAATTTTTCAGTTACTATGATTATAGGGATGCGTGGTTTAATGCGCTGACCTTTCAAAACCATACCAACAAACACTCATATTTTCTCCTTTGGGGCAAAAACTTGCCAGTAGATTTTTCCCAATGGTTTCTGCACCAATGGTAGCCTATTTATGGTCAATTGGCAGATATATTTCCTCCACCAGTGAAAGAAGGATTTGAGTATTTCTGTTCCAGATTTCTTGAAGACCAACACATTCTCCAGTTGCTCCAATTTTTCCTCAGATTCCACATCCCATGGATATACACCCAGAAGTTTGTTTTCCACAAATGGGAAGGCTTCAGAGGTATGCCTTAGTTAGCCCTTCAAGGCTACTGTAAGTGGTACAAGGCATGGAGGGATGCCACGGAAACTTACTTACCAGCAGTTGGAAAATGGTTTTCCAGCAACCCCAAATTTCTGTCACCTACAGATGTAGCAAATACTTCATTTTTGCAGCAGAGAAGGCTAGTTCAAGCAAAGTTAGAAGGCTCTACCAGCAAATAAGACTACATCCAGGAGATGGAAAACCTCCTGCAACAGCTCAAGGGAAAGGTTCCGGTTCCCGATCAACATTCATCCAGTTCGTCTGAAGAACAATCAGAAGAATAGGATGACCCTGACTATGAACCAGAATAAGTCAAAATCAGGACCCTGACTGTTCCTTACATTCCTCATTTTTTCTTAGTCCCCTCTACCCCCTCAGGCCAGAATCAGATACGAAAAAGATGTAGTATTAATCGAAAGAATGAAAATAGAACCTGGTATTAATGTATTAATGTCTCTTTCTTGATTCATTGCTTTGGAGTCTTGACTTTGTTTTCTTCCAAAATTGTAGCATCAACTTTTTGCTAATCATAATAAGTAAAGAAGAAATTAGAATGTTAAATCTCATGAACCCCACGACTGATTATTCCTAATCATCATGAGCATCAAAACTTGATGTATAATTGGAATCCCAATTTAAATTTCTTTTACTTTTTATTTGGCGCGAAATAATACTTCTTGATTTTCTATAAGGGTTCTTGTTGTATTACTTGGCGAAGTTGTTCGATGTAGTACTATTGGGCCTTTACAGAACAAACTCTTAATTAAAAATCACATAACGCAGTAATAGTAATAATTAAGTAAAATATATATATAATCTGATTTTTTAGTGACTTGCTTTCTAGTCCACTGCTTGAAATAATCGTCTAGCATGAAATATATATTGTTATTTTAAGAAGAAGATATCATCATACTAATATTACTTTTTTTACAATTTTATGATCGATTATCCCCGATGTTTCATAAATATCAAACTTTTGATGTATTGAAATGTTGATTCTCCAAAATTCTTTGTTATTTATTTGCCTCAGTAGCGAAAAATACTTGTCAATTTTCCACAAGGCTTCTTGTATCATCTCTTTGATTGCCATTTAGCGAAGATAGAAACATGCAAAATAAAGTATGGCATGTAGAAACAAATAGATCAAATAGAATAATCCTGAAAATTTCTAAACTAATAGAACGAACAATAAATGTGTCATCAAATCACCCACTTTTGTCACTGTTGTAACAACCCGACCGGTTGTATTGAGATCTAACGCGTCTTTCGGCCGTTTGAGTCCTTGAGTAGCTTCACTTCAGTTATTATGACTTGTGCGTGTGGTCAAAATTAAATTTCGGGAAGTTCGGAGTTGATTTGGAAAGAAAATACTAATTTTGAAAGCTTTAAGTTGGAAGAGTTGACCAAAGTTTGACTTTTGAGTAAACGATCTAAGAATCGGGATTTGAAGGTTCCAATAGCTTCGTATCATGATTTCGTACATGGGGGTATGTTCGAGTCGAGTATCGGGTGGCCCGGGAGTATTTTGGCGCTTATTACGGAAGGTTGGCATTTTAAAGGTTTAAGAATTTTTTAAGTTTGGGTTGAGGTGGATTTTGGTGTCATCGATGTCCGTTTGGGATTCCGAGCTTGGAAATAGTTTCGTATGGTAATTTTGGTCTTAGGAGCATGTCCGGACGTTGGTTTTGAAGTCCGTAGGTCGTTGCGGCGTCAAATGGCGAAAGTTGGAAAAATGGATGATTTTTGGGAAGTTTGACAATGAGTGAACTTTTTTATATCGAGGTCAGATTTTGATTCCGGAAGTGGGAGTAGGTCCGTAATGTCAATTATGACTTGTGTGCAAAATTTGAGGTCAATCGAATTTGATTTGATAGGTTTCGGCGTCGAATGTAGAAGTTTGAAGTTCTAAGTTCATAAAGCTTAAATTGGGGTGCGATTCGTAGTTTCGATATTGTTCGATGTGATTGGAGGCCCCGAGCAGGTTTGTGTTATGTATTGGAACTGGTTAGTGTGATTGGACGAGGTCCCGAGGGCCTCGGGTGTGTTTCGGGGTGGTTTAAGAGCAATTCTAGTTGTTTTGGCTGCTGCTGTTGCTAGTTATGGTTTTCTCCTTCGCGAACACGAAGGGAGTCCCGCATTCGCGAAGAAGGATTTTGGGCTGCTAATTTTTTTTGTTCATCGCGAACGCAACATGGGTCGCAAATGTGGAAGAGGATTTGGAACAGCCTATGCGAATGAGATAGGGCTGTCGCGAACGCGTAGAAGAAAGAGGGAGCGGGGCCTAGGGCAGTTTGGCCTTCGCGAACGCAGCTCGTGGACCGCCAACACGAAGGGTAGTGGTCACAAGGCTTCGCGAGCACAGCCTAGGTGACGCGAATGTGAAGAGGAAATTTTAGGGCAGAGACAATTGGCCTTCGCGATCGCGAGGTGATTTACTCGAATGCGAAGAAGGAAGTAGCTAGGCAGATTGGTTTTAAAATAGGGTTTGGGTTTATTTCACCCATTTTCCACACAGCTTGGGCGATTTTTGGAGCTCTTCAAGTGTGATGACCTGTTGTGCCGGAGAAGCACATTTGATACTAATCGCTTAGATTTTTGCTTGTTTTAAACGCAATTTCCTTTTTGTAATTATGTAAAAGAGCAAAAAGGCATCGCACAGCAGGTTATGCTATCGCAAAACCCATATGCGAGCAACATATCTCACACTGAAATCGCAGACCAAGACAGATTTCTGGGCAAAGATCAACGTCAGAAATGCGGTATCATATGCGGTCGCATTTCTACAATGCGAGCCGCATATCTCACACTGAGATCGCAGACCAAGGCAGATTTCTGGGCAAAGATCGACGTTAGAAATGCTGTCTCATATGCGGTTGTATTTCTACAATGCGAGCCGCATATCTCACACTGAGATCGCAGACCAAGACAAATTTCTGGGCAAAGATCAACGTCAAAAATGCGGTCTCATATGCGGTCGCATTTCTACAATGCAGACCGCAAACCATACCTCACACTGAATGCGGTGAAGGCTAGGGTTACAATCTGCAATGGCCATATCAAAAATGCGGACCGCATGTCTGTTATGCGACAGAAATGCGGTCGCATATTAAACCTGAAAGGGGCGTTTTGACCCGATTTTTGACCCTCTATAAATAGAAACCAGTAACCATTGGCTATGTAAAAACCCACTGTCGTTACCATCTTAGAAACATCTCCAAAACGCCCATAAATCACAGCAAAATCAGCCTCGAAAATATATCCAAATGAGACTTGCTTGGACAGATTCTTAAAATGGGGTTTCGGCTATTTTAACATATTTGGAGCTATGGAGCTCGGATTGAAGCGAATTTTGAGGCGACTTTCGGGAGATTTTCAAGGAAAACATCGGGGTAAGTGTTCTTAACTCAATTTTGGTCAAATTACCCCAGTGTGTCGCTATTTTTAGTATTTAATTGGTGATTTAAGTTGCAAAAATTGTGAAAATCCTTAAGTTTAGATTTAAGATTTGGAGGTCGATCCGATGTCGGAATTCGATAACTTTTGTATGTTTGAACTCATTGGGAGATAAGGAACCCGTTGATGTGAAAATTTCTGAGTTTCGAGAAGTGGGCCTGGGGTTCGGGTTTTGCTAATTTCGAAATTTCTTGGTATTTTTGATTGTTTTCACTTGGGCTTTGTCCCCTCAGCATATTGTGACGTATTCGTTCTGATTTTAAGCACATTCGACGCGCGTGGAGGCCAAATCGAGGGGAAAAGGTGTCGCGGGCTAGGGATTTAACTGGTTCGAGGTGAGTAATGATTGTAAATGATGTTCTGAGGGTTTGAAACCCCGGATTGTACATCGTAGTGCTATATTGAGGTGAGACACGCGCTCGATGATGAGCGTGGGGTCGTTTACTACTGGGGATTATGACGTGGTCCGTCCCGATTGATGATTTTTACCGCGTGGCTACTAATTATGATTATATCCGGGTAGTTTAGGACTCAAATCATGAATTACTTGTAATGTTTTCACCCTTTGTTGATTGAAGTACCCGAACCATATTGGAAATTGTTAGAGGAAATAGTAAAAGAAGAAATTTCACGTACTTGAATTTTGTGCGCGTTACTCGACCGTTAATAGAAATTGTACATTCTTATGTGTTAGCCTTGTGATAGCTTCTCATTCTGGAGGTTCATAAAGTGTCCTCCTTTCTTGTGGAGCGGGCTGAACGCCTCGGCGGTATAGATGCATCTATAGATCGTCTCGCACGTCCCTCGATAGTGTACACATTATTCTGGATCGAGCCGAATGACCTCAGCAGAATCGTGTGGCATACCACTAGTAGCCGAATATTCACGAGCTAGTTTTTTTTTCCCATCGATTCCCGGCATGTTATGGTATTCATTATTTATTTGATATGGACACTTGGCATGTTCTAAGATATTAAGGTAGAACACGAGACTGAGTAAAACAATTTATGCTTTAAAAAGGAATAATTGGAAAAATTATGAAATTATAGATTTACCCCGCTATTGTTGTGCATTTCATATCTGCTCACGCATTTATTATATTGCTTTATTGGACCTTTAGTAAGTGTCGATGTCGACCTCTCATCACTACTTCTTTGAGGTTAGATTTGATACTTACTGGGTACGCGTTGATTTATGTACTCATGCTGCACTTCTGCTCAATATGTGCAAGATCTGACAGGTTTATTTGATGACCACCTGGCGCTTAGGCGCAACTGTTGAGGAAACTTTATGCGAGCTACATCGCAGGCTACCGAGTCTTCATTGTACTATTTATTTTACTCTATCTTATTACATTCGAGACAGGTGTTGCATTACTATTATTGTATTCCTTAGAGAATGCTCATGCACTTGTGACACCGAGTTTTGGGGGTTCCATTCGGGTTGTTCATTATTGTGGTTTGTGTAAATATTCTCATTTACTTTGTAAATTCTATTTTATATTGTTCAATTAAGGAAAACTTTAGATTTCAAAAATATTAAAATGAGTAAGCAAATTGGTAAATCACTGTTGGCTTCCCTGACAGCGGCGTTAGGCGCCATCACGACCTATAGTGGATTTTGGGTCGTGACAACTTGGTATCAGATCGTTAGGTTCACTTAGGTCTCACGAGTCATGAGCAAGTCTAGTAAAGTCTTGCAGATCGGTACGGAGACATCTGTACTTATCTTCGAGAGGCTACAAGGCTGTTACGAGCACTTCCCTTCTTGATTCCTTATCGTGCGATTTGATTCCTTTGAGGCTTTATGCCTTTATTTCTTTCCTACTAAATCTCACGCGACGTGAAGCGCTTGTTATCAATTGGGCATTAAGGAGTTATAATCGTACTGAGGATGTAGTGCAGGATGCTTTTCATTACGTACTCGAGCGAGTTGTTATTGTCGTCTTGTGGAAGGGGGACTCTGTCGTTTCATGCCCTGTATCAGTAGTGCCTATGGCTTTAAGGCTACTCACAGATTGCTATAATGTTCATGCATTATTATCGCACAGTGCTGGTGTAATGGTAGGGTGCTTGTTTGTGTGCCGAGACCATGAATGACTTGAAAAGAGGATTTCTCAGTGCATGATTTATAGGTTAATATTTAATTACAGCAAAGGAAAGGTAATCGGACTATGGATGTTCAGGTCTTGGTTGAAGTGGGTAATGAGACTTGGTATTTTCGAGCGTGGAGGAATTTTTATTGTGATGCGGTGTCGTAGTCCTTGCTTGAGCGCATTACGGTTTGCTGGTTCTATGGTCTTCTTGGATTTTGCCTTCGGGGCAAGGTGTTGTGAAACGGTGCCTGAGAGACGGTTGTCAGAGATAACGGTGTGCAGCGGTTCAGAATAAAATTGGTATTTCTAATGTTGATGGCTCGAGAGGGATGATTTTTTGAAAAGGCTTAGAGTCGTTAACCATTTATTGGTTCAGGTGCTACAGAGATGGATTTTGATTTGATGAAACTTTTGAGCAGCAAAGTATGAGGGAGGACATGGCGGGGAGTGTTTCGCGGTGGTTGAAGTACCAGCAGGTCAAGTATGAAAAGCAGAGATTGAGAAGTTACTTAAAGGAGATTTAACCGAAGTAAGAGTGGCAGGTTAGCATATGGATTCTGTGGTAGGATAGCCCCGTACCTTGAGAAAGTGTCGAACGGTTTGGAAATTGTGATGGGAGGTGATTTGGCCTACGGATTTTATTTGGAATTGTGGTCACTGTACGAAGGAAGATTGAATATGGTAGAAAGGGGTTTGCTTGAAATGAAGAGGGGTGTGAAGATTTGATTATCGTTTCAGATGCAATATGACTTGAGTTCGGAAAGTATTGTTGAACCTTCATTTGATGTCAATAGGGAAGGAGCATACTTCTACAGCTGGTGGGCGAGTATGAGCTTAGGAGGATTTACTGATTGCATGGTAGTTGTACCCAGTGCAGCGTAGTTAGAAGATGTTTGTAAGGAATTTCACAGGTGGGTTATCTCCTGTGAGCAGGTTAGCGATTGCGTGATGTTGATGAAGCTTCTGCGAAGAATACTACTTGCTACCCGGTAAGAGGTCGAGTGCGTGACTGTGACTGGTGATTCAGAATGTTCATGAAAAGCTTAACAAAAGACTTCGAGAAATTTGACAGGTTAAAGGTATGGGATCATGGTAATTGAGGAGGAGGAATCATTGTGGCCTTTACATTATGTGATGGTAGCTTAAAGCTAAGTAGGGGAGCCCCACCGTCTACGATCGGATCGCGTGGCTGTCGTCTTGTGCAGCTTCTGGTTATCGGTGCATTGGTGGATTATTTGTGACTAAGAAAGGGAAACATCAAGGGTAATTCAAGCAGAAAAATTGATAAATGTGTGCCATATTCCACTTTATCGATTCATGCAGGTTTTGGGAAGACTCAGAGCCTATGCTTTGTGGATGTGATGTACAAGGAAAAGAATTCAGCAGGTTGCTTCTTCGAGGGGTGTTCATATGCTAGAAGAGAGTTGAAGTTTGGTTATATTCGGGATCAGGTCAGAGTGGGTGACTCTAAACAACGGTCCTAGTGTGTTCTAGAATTTAATTGTAGTGCCTAAGGATTTCGGGCATGTTGTACGGTTAAGGATCGAGTTTTCGCAATGGATTACGAGTAGGACTTGGAATGTTCTATGTTATCATCAGGGGTGGGGTGCAGTATTAGAGGAAGGGAAGAGATAGCTTCGGATTCGCGGAAGGTCTTGCGGAATGGGTGTACCAGTTGAAGATGTTGTTTTGCGCGTAAGGAGGTCCGAGAGGATTCATGAGCATTAAGACGATGTGGTCACGCGATTCAGGTCACTCGGGATAAGTGCTGATTGAGTTCATTATGTTGTGAATGGAGCTATTATATTTCTAAGTCAGGTCAATGGTAAATAGAAAGAAATTGGGTTGGTTAGTAATTGTTGAGTCGGCATGATTGTGGCAACGAATAGTTCCTTCGGTGTGAGAAGTTATAAATGTGGTTTGTGGTTGTACGTGAGGGCTTGACAGCCACCATGAACTGATTGATTTGGAAAGTATTTGATTCAAATGGCTTTGTTGTGTAAATGGATTCCGAAAGAGTTATGACGGTTTAAATCACGGCTTAAGGTTTGTATTTTCTGCAGTTTGGGAATTCAGTTGTGTGTTGCATAGGTTCTTCTGAATTGAGCTACGTGAAAGGCTTCTAGCCAATGAAGTGTTTATTCTACTAGTGGTTCAGGAGTTATGGTGAATTCTGGTATTCTCGCATAGCGGCATGATAGGTGCAGTGAGCGGCTTGTGAATTTGAAAGTTGAAGAATCAAGGTTTCGGTTCGGTGTTGACAAGAATGTCACGGGCTCGGATGAGCAGGGGAAAATTCAGATGTTCAGGTAATCTGGCATTTCCATTTAGTGTCACCTGAGAACGATGTCCTGCGGAAAAGGCATTGTGTATTAGGTTGCGGATTTTTGATTTGCTTTACAGAATTATACGGTTAGTGGTATGGATGTGCGAACTTTGCTACCTGAGCGAAAGGTCGTGGGACCGTACCCACGGGAAAATTGTATGAGTGTGACATGCTAGTCACTTGATTGTTAAAGATCGAAACCAAGTGCGAAGATTTTGTTACTATCGTTAATGTGAGAGTTTATGCCTGGAAGGTGCTCCATTCCTTTGGTTGTGAACTGTGGGGGTTGTGCCGGATTGAGATGGCTTGATCATTAGCACACGTGTTAAGGTCCCTTGTAGCTTGTGGTGTCATAGGAGCAGGATGGCCCTCGAGATGCAAGGCATTTATCGCACCTTGGTCGTGCTCGGGTTTTGTGGCGTATGGTGCTATCTGTCTCCCCAGAGTTGTATTTTTGCACTTGGCGTGCTTGTGGTCAATATTTGGGCATTTCCTATGTATAAACATTATGGCTTGATAGGTATTTCCTTATTTATTATTATGTGTGGATCGGGTGGCACGCCGCCATGGGTATGTTATTTGGATCAGGTTGCGCGCGGTAGCGGTATTATGTGTGGATCGGGTTACACGCCGCAACATCGAGATGTTGAGTACGGTTCCCTATATCTATTCTTGTGCATTTTGTTCATCATTCCCTGAGAAAGGTTCGTAACATCATTTCGGATGTTTGATTAGTTACGTGGGCTGGGTATTTCTTTTCCAGAGTTTATTTTCCTTATACATCATATTCAAGTCGTGGCTTGTCGGTGCATTGATGGCGTCATATGAGATTTTGGTCAGTGATTGAGATGGCTTACTTCCTAAGCAACTTGTACTGGGTGAGACGAGGTTATTGGACCTTGGATCAGTGCGATCAAAATTATGTAGAGAATGTTAAAGAACAAATATCGTGATTCAGTTCAAAATAAAGTAACGGTTCCTGTTAGGAGGAGAGACTCCAGGATTTGTGGATTCGGCAGGTGGTTATGAGTTTCTATACATCTTGTCTGTCGCGGCAGCATTGGAGGTTTAGAACCGGGCTTATAGGTGTTATGAGGTATGCATCGGGCGTCGGGTCAATGAAGTTTCAGTTGTAATGCTTGGAAGAGTTTGCCTTGGGCAAACGAGTTATGCGTTGCATTTTGTGATGTCAGCCTGAGTGCATGATTGTGTGTGGATTCAGCATGTGGAGAATTGCACTGCGTTAGTATGTTAGAATCAGGTCTTTTAAAGAAATTTGGAAGTTGGAATTTGGTTCTAAAGCTTGTTAGCTAAGGTTATAGGGAGAATTCTCAGTCTGGCTTGAGCTAATTTGTTCAAGTAGATTGGGGTAGCACGGATAGGTGCATGAGGTGTTAAACAGTGATTTTAGACAACTCCGGAGCAGTTTCTAGCACGTTCGTGGACGAACGTATGTTTAAGTGAGGGAGAATATAATGACCAGACCGGTTCATTATGAGCTCTAACACGTCGTTCGGCGGTTTGAGGCCTTGAGTAGCTTCACTTCAGGTATTATGACTTTGTGCTTGTGGTTGGAATCGAATTTCGGGAAGTTCAGAGTTGATTTGGAAAGAAAAAATTCTAATTTTGGAAGCTTTAAGTTAGAAGAGTTGACCAAGGTTTGACTTTTGAGTGAACGACCTCAAAATCGGGATTTGAAGGTTCCAATAGGTTCGTATAATGATTTCGGCCTTGGCCGTATATTCGGGTCGAGTATCGGGTGGCCCGGGAGTATTTCGGCGCTTATTAGGGAAGGTTGACATTTGAAGGTTTAAGAATTTTCTAAGTTTGGGTTGAGGTGGATGTTGGTGTTATCGATGTCCTTTTGGGATTCCGAGCCTGGAAATAGTTCTGTATGGTAATTTTGGTCTTAGGAGCGTGTCCTGATGTTGGTTTAGAAGTCCGTAGGTCGTTTCGGCGTCAAATGGAGAAAGTTGGAAAAATAGATTATTTTTGGGAAGTTTGACCATGAGTGGACTTTTTGATATCGGGGTCGGATCTCGATTCCGGAAGTGGGAGTAGGTCCGTAATGTCAATTATGACTTGTGTGCAAAATTTGAGGTCGGTCGGATTTGATTTGATAGGTGTCGGCATCAAATATAGAAGTTTGAAGTTCTAAAGTTCATAAAGCTTGAATTGGGGTGCGATTAATGGTTTCGATGTTGTTAGATGTGACTAGAGGCCCCGAGCAGGTTTGTGTTATGTATTGGAAATGGTTGGTGTGATTGGATGGGGTCCCGAGGGCCTCGGGTGTGTTTCAGGATGGTTTCGGACCAATTCTAACTATTTTGGCTGCTGCTGTTGCTGGTTTTGGTTTTGTCCTTCGCAAACGCGAAAGGAGTCCCGTGTTCGCGAAGAAGGATTTTGGGCTGCTGATTTTTTTTGTTCATCGTGAAGGTGAGACAAGGGTCGCGAACACGGAAGAGGATCTGGAACAGCCTACGCGAACACGATAGGGCTGTCGCTAACGTGTAGAAGAAAGAGGGAGCGGGGCCTGGGGCAGTTTGGCCTTCGCGAACGCGACTCGTGGATCGCCAACGGGTAGTGGTCACAAGGCTTCACGAACGCAACCTAGATGACGTGAAGGCGAAGAGGAAAATTTGGGGCAGAGGCAATTGGCCTTCGCGATCGCGAGACGATTTACGCAAACACGAAGAAGGAAGCAGCTGGGCAGATTGGTTTTAAAACGAGGTTCGGGTTCATTTCACCCATTTTTCACACGACTTGGGCGATTTTTGGAGATCTTCAAGGGGGTATTTTCATAATCTAATGCAAGGTAAGTGATTCCCACCTATTACAAGTTAAATACTTGGTTTATAAATGGATTTAAACATGAAAATTAGTAAAAAAATTAGGATTTTGAAGAAAAACCTAAAAATTGATATTTTTGAATTTTGACCACGAAACTGGATATGAAATTGGGAATAAATCATATATTTGAGTTTGTACTGTTATGGGTAAAATTTATCTCCGAATATTTTCGAAATCCGGGCACGTGGAGCCGAGGGTAATTTTATCGACTTTTCGAGCGGAATTGAAAATTATTTAAATTGATTAACTATGGGTATTAGAGCATAATTTGATTAGTTTGCACGTTGTTTGAATAGTTTTAGATCAACGGACATTGGTTTGATGTGTTAGAGAGGCGTTGCAGCCGGTTATGAAATTTCGGAGCAAGGTAAATCTCTTGTCTAACCTTGTAAGGGGAAATTTTTCTCATAGGTGATTTAAATAAATGTTGTTTCTAATTGTGGGGGCTACCTACGTACGAGGTGACGAGTATTCGTGCGTAACTACTAATTACGCTTATGTCCGGGTAATTTAGGACCCAAATCATGAATTGCTTGTAATGTTTTCACCCTTTGTGAATTGAAGTACCCGAACCATATTGAAAATTGTTAGAGGAAATAGTAAAAGACCGAAATTTCACGTACTTGAATTTTGTGCGAGTTACTCAACATCGTTAATAGAAATTGAACATCCTTACGTGTTAGCCTTGTGATAGCTTCTCATTCCAGAGGTTCATAAAGTGTCCTCCTTTCTTGTGGAGCGTGCCGTACGCTTCAGCAGTGTAGATACATCTATGGATCGTGTCGCACGTCCTTCGGCAGTGTACACGTTATTCTGGATCGGACCGAATGACCTCGGCAGAATCGTGCGTTATACCATTAGTAGCCGAATATTCACGAGTTAGTTTATTTTTTCCATCGGTCACGGCCTGTTATGATATTTATTATTTATTTGGTATGGACACTTGGCATGTTATAAGATACTAAGGTAGAACACGAGACTGAGAAAAATAATTTATGCTTTAAAAAGGAATAATTGGAAAAATTATGAAATTACAGATTTTACCCCGCTATTGATGTGCACTTCATATCTGCTCACGCATTTATTATATTGCTTTATTGGACCTTTAGTAAGTGTCAATGTCGACCTCTCTTCACTACCTTTTCGAGGTTAGATTTGATACTTACTGGGTACGCGTTGATTTACGTCCTCATGCTGCACTTTTGCACAATATGTGCAGGATCTGACAGGTTTATTTGATGACCACCTTGGCGCTTAGCCGCACCTGTTGAGGAGACTTTATGTGAGCTGCATCCCAGGCTACGCATCACAGGATACCGAGTCTTCATTGTACTATTTATTTTACTCTGTCTTATTAAATTCGGGACAGGTATTGCATTACTATTATTGTATTCTTTAGAGAATGCTCATGCACTTGTGACACCGGATTTTGGGGGTTTCATTCGGGTTATTTATTATTGTGGTTTGTATAAATATTCTCATTTATTTTGTAAATTCTATTTTATATTGTTCAATTAAGGAAAACTTTAGATTTCAAAAATATTAAAATGAGTAAGCAAATTGGTAAATCACTGTTGACTTGCCTGACGGCGACGTTAAGCGCCATTACAATTTATAGTGAACTTTGAGTCATGACAACTGTTATATTATAATTTGGTAGAGTAAATTTATAGAGGAGACCAAATAATAAAACACTCACAGTCAATTTTTTTCAAGGCAAAAAATTATCGTGTCTTGGCTTATAATTCCATTGGGAGTGGTTTTCCATGTATGCATGAAGGGGTTGAGTAATCTTTAAGAATTTAATAGTTGGAAGTGATTTTTCATGTGTGCAGGGAAGGGGTTGAATAACTATCTTTAATAATCTCTAACGAAATAACACGACTATTTAGAGAGACACCATTTAAATTATAACTTTTCAGTTTCTATTTAATTATTATAAATATTAGTTTCTTTCTCTTTTATATTTATTTTTAATAAAGTAAATACTTAAATTGTTTAGAAGGACATTTTGGTAATTCAACTTTTAACTTTTGGGGTTCCCACTTTTAATATATATATATATATACATACAATATTTATACATTACAAAATAATATATATACAACTTTTCTACAAAATTATAATATTTTAAAATTATCCTGTATGTACGACTTTATACATAGACATACGAACATATGTTGCACCCAATATACACCAAGGATACACTGTCGATCTTAGGATACAATATATATACACAATATTTATACATTGCAAAATTTTATATATATATTGCTACACTTCGCCCACCATTAAATCCAAATCCATCATCGATACCCATCGTAAAATATCGTTATGATTCAAGAAATTTACAACATTAAATACATGGAGCTTGACCATAACATCTCACAGCTTGACCATAACATCTCACATCTTCACAAAAATTATCATACCACCAACATACATCATCACCAACTTGCAGAACTTGGCTAAAAATCCCACCTCTTCTACTATCACCCAAGCATCAATTATCGTAGGATTAATCGGAGAAATTTTTTTAAGATTTAAATTAAAATTTTGATAATTTTTTTAGGTCCGCATATACTATTCCTAGACCTCCATAATATGAGATTATACTGAGTATTTTATTATTATTATTATTATTATTGATAACTTCTTTTTGGTACTTAGTCAAAACTCCCCAAAAATACTCATACAAAGAGAGGAAAGAGATCAAACAAAAATAGCTAAATAGACAAATATAACCAACAAACAAAGAGAAAAAATAATTAAATAAAAATAACTAATAGATAAATATTGTTATAAATAAATTTAAATAAATTTAGGAAAAGTTAAGAAATAAATTTAAATAGCACTAAAAAAGTAAATAATAAGAGAGAGAAAGTGTTTGAATTAAAAGAATTGAAGAAAAAAAGTAAAAAAGTATAGAAAAGGTGAAAAGTCAAGTGGGATACGTGAGAAAGAGATAAGGCTGTAAGTGGGCCGGTCCAGGCCCGGGACCGACACGGGCCCGCGGTCCTGGTGGGCCTAACGGGGCCTCGTGGGCCGGTCCCTAGTGGTCCTGGGCCCCTAGCGGGTCTAGGCCCATGAGGGGCCGATCTACCCAAAAAGACCGCCAGGCCCAGGACCGCCAAGCCCGGGACCGCCAGGCGGGTCTAGTCCGGGCCCAGCGGGCCTGGGCTGGGCCCAACGGTCAAAATTCTAAAAAAAAATTTAAAAAATGGCCAACGGCCAGATTTTTAAAATCTAGCCGTTGGGCCTATTTTTTGACCGTTTTTAATTCGGAAAATAGCCATTTTGGCCCCCAAACTTTATTTTAACCCCAAACTTTTTATAAATACACTTTTTACCTATTTTCACCGATAAATACCTCCCCCCCCCCTCCCATTCTTTCATTTTTAACTCACAAATTCTCTCAATCTCTCTCTAATTATTTTCATAAGTGCTTACTTTATTATTCCAATTTCGTGAAAAATTGTGAAGTTGGTGAATTAGAGTATTTAAGTCTTCAAGTCTTCAACGATATTCAATTTTCAAGAAGTTGTTCTCAATTCGATAAACTCGTTCCAACTCTTTAATTTTTAATATATTGTTGTGTTTGTTTTATTTAGCGTAATTATAATTAATATGGATTTTTCATTGAAAAAAATGTTTGGTGGTAAGGGCAAGGGAAAATCTAAAATTGGTCAATCTAGTAGCCAAGCTACTCCTCCTCTCCCTGTTACCCGTCCTTCTCCACCTATTATTCTAGATAGTGATCACCCTTGTTTTCA
>MCJB01033120.1:210258-240869 GCA_002018475.1 Nicotiana obtusifolia | reverse complement strand
ATATATATATATATATATATATATATATATATATATATATATATATATATATATATATCAAGGTACTATAAATAGACGTAAACAAAAAATCAAACAAATATATATATATATAGAGAGAGAGAGTATATAGCGTCGTATATATAACAATATATATATATAACAATATATATATATATATATATATATATATATAGGTACTATAAATAGACGTAAATAAATAATCAAACAAATATATATATATATATATATATATATAATACACTATACTATAGTATATTATATTGTATAGTGTATTATATATCAATATATATATATCAAGCTACTATAAATAGACGTAAACAAATAATCAAACAAATATATATAGAGAGAGAGAGAGAGAGAGTATAGCGTCGTATATATCAAGTTATATATATATATAATACACTATACTATAGTATATTATATTGTATAGTGTATTATATATCAATATATATATATATATCAAGCTACTATAAATAGACGTAAACAAATAATCAAACAAATATATATATATATATATATATATATATGGTATAATACAGTATGTATATACTAAATATATTAATAAGAAAGCGACCAACTTTGGTCGAAATTTCCCTATAAAATTTCCCTCCAGATAGCGACCAACTTTGGTCGCCCAACTAAAATCTGATTTAATTAATATTCCAGATAAGCGACTAACTTTGGTCGCCACTTTTCAAATCTGATTTATTTAATATTCAACAGAAGCGACCAACTTTGGTCGCCTAATTCCCCATAAAATTCCCCTTCAATTGGCGACCAACTTTGGTCGCAAATGTTAAACGTGGGTCCAACTGAGCGACCAAAGTTGGTCGCTAATTCTGAATTTTCTTTGACCAACTTAGTCTGACCAGTCCGGTCAAAAAGTTGACGAATATAGAGACCATTTTGCGACCTAAGTTGGTCGCTATATGATTTAAGTTTTTTTTTCAATTTTTTCATCTACTTTGGCGACCAATGTTGGTCGCTTTTTGTGGCAGACCAACTTTGGTCGCTAATGTTTGGTCGCTAAAACACTGATTTTTAGTAGTGTTTCTCTTATCCACCGTCACATGTTCCCATTAGAGTAGAGTATACTGGAGACGGTTTATATTTCTCACAAGAATAACGTTCTACCCAACTTATTTAGAAATCTTCCCATGTCCATAGCTAACAGTGGTGTAGGCACTAGGGCAGCAAACAAGGTTTCTTGTGCAGCAATGAGACTTTTAATATCATTATCAATATAGCTAAAATTTGAATCATGAGCTGCCAATTTATGAGGAGTTGGTCTGACTTTGATGATTTTGGAAGAAACAAGATGAAGATGAAGCTGAATTAGAAGTCATGCTAAGTAGTGAATTATATCATGTAGCTACTCCTGATACAGGATTATATTTCATGGCTTAGTGTGTCATTTGCTTGAATTATACTACAACGTTGCACTTTATAAATATTTGGTAGGGTAAAAAAGCAGATTAATAGTGGCCGGGTGTAATTATTTGCAGAGATTCGCTCACAACATTGAGTTGGTACAGGAAGATATCGGATTCAATTCTTTAAAGCTAATTTGGTATGGATGTGTTGCATGCTTGAGGAGGTTATTTCTGTGATTTGACAACTTTTAAACAAGGTGTGGCACTGCTAAGGTAGATTGGAAGTGTGATTGTGAGGAATTTGGTGGTGCTTGTGAGCAGTGCATTTTTCTGCAATTACAATATGTATTTCGTGGTGGTATATTGATTAAAATTACGCAGCTGGAAAAGTTGAAGAAGAATGGCTTGACTACTTCTTCGCAATTCGTAGAGGTTACTTCTACTTTTGCATCTGATTTTCATGGTTTGGTAAAATGCCAGATGATGATTTGTGGTTCCAATATGTTAGTATTAAATTTTTGTGTACTCGTTTGTAATTAGTTACGTTGTTTAGATAGAGACTTTAAGTTGTAGTATATGGAGGTGCGCAGACATTCTTGAGTAATTTCATGTATTAAGGACGAGAAAGTTTGTTGATATTTCATGTTGTGGATAACTGGATATACACACATGCCTTTTGTATCATTTTAACTTTATTCAGTTTGAATTTTAACTCTTGTAGGCATGATGGGTTCTTCTTCTCAGTGCTTGCAACATCTATCCTGTTAAATTGAGTGCCCTCCTAAATTATTAAATTTCTTTATTCTATTATTTATGCTTAAACAGAATCAATAGAAAAATAAAGAACAAGAAATTTAACATAAAAAATCACCCGGCTCAAAGATACAAAAGTTACGATCTATCACGTAGGATATTAACTTCAAATTTTACTAAAACAAATGAGTCAAATGTGCAGATTGCAACTCTTGTAACCTAATACATCTCCATACTTCAACTACTTCTGCTTATTGTATGAAAACTACAAGTTATTCTAACTTGCAAACTCAGATAATAATTCATCAACATTTATGAATACAACTCAATTCTCTAATACACATGAACTAGACTGACTCAAGTAGGAAATGAACCGACTCTACGAAGAGTCTTGGTCAGTTACTTCAAGAGAGTATTTGTGAACTGGAAATGTTGTGCTTCTTGTACTCAGTATATGTGTAAAAAGATAATCGTGAACAGTCCTTGGGCAGAGTATTTAAGTCGTCACACTCCGATATCTTTGGAAGTCCTAGGTAGAACTAATCAAATTGTAATCCATATACAAGTCCTGAGACCATAAGAACTCCTAAAGCTTCGTGACTCCTATCTGCAGATATCTTTAGCCAGCATTCCTTACCGAATCAAGAATACTTCCCACAAATATCGAATTGCAGTAACTTTTGCAGAAAAAGTAACTTCCTCATAAGAAACCTTCTGCAGTCACTGTGAGAACGTGATTCTTAGCACATGTTCATTACATACACTTGTTAATCATCAAAAAACATAACTCAACATATCCTTTCAAATTAGCAGATAGTGTCCTTCATCTTGATTTCATTGGTTACTATCTTGCTGTTTCTTTTAAGACTTTTATCTTTCTACTTTGTATATATGTCATGTCTTTGAATGATAGAATATATGAAGAGTTGAAGACTAACAATGTTCTGGAGTTAAAATAAGAATATAATATACTAGTAGCTAGGATTGAAGATCAGGAAAAGTGGATTTAAGATCTTGATTAGAGAGATTTAAGTCCATGGGGTTCCTATAATATTTTGTACAATGTTGTAATTTGAATTCTATGGCTGATTAAGGATCTTCAAACTTGAACATATTTTCACCTATGATTCCAGATCCAGTTGCTTTATCTTTTAGAATTTTTTTAATTTGATTAAAGAGTTAAATAATGGAGTACTGATATTTCTTCCCTTTATTTGTTCATCCAGAGAGTTATTCGTACTGATTGTTAGTTGTGCATTAAAGATGTATTTTGGGCAACACAGTTGCCAATTATTTGAATTAATTGATGACTATAAAGATATTTATTTTTTGAGAAGACAAATTAAAAATAATATCACATAAATTGGGACGGAGGATGTAGTATTTAAGAAGATAAACTGTAGTAGCTTTCTATCTTTATTCTCATCTTAGCTCACCGTGCAGTTGTCAATGGGTACCTGAACTCTTCTCTTCAATATGCGTTTTTCTCTTTTAAGCTTTATATAGCTGTGTTTTCTTCTTCTTGCTAGACAGAATCTTCTTGAAATGAAGAAAATTAATGATGTGAAGAAAGCCAAGGTAGCTCAATTTTTGACAGAAGTCATTCTAGTTGGAAGAGTCGACGGCTCCACGCTGCGTCAAAGAATTATTAAATTTAAAGACCAAATCAATAAAAGTCAAAAAATTTTAATTTTGGATTTTTGAAGATTTGTATTGTATTTACCCTTTTGCAAGGAAGCTCGACAGAGGACAGAGCGGATTTCACGTGTCAAGATATTTTTTAAAAAGGTTAAAATTTATCCAATTTATTTTTTTACTATGATAAATAAAATTACCCTTAATACGGGATAATTTGTCAATAGCAAAGATATGAATTAACCCAATCTATAATGAAGGTTAGATTAAGATATTTTGTATAGTATAATAGATGTATATTTTTTACGCTTTCCCCCTGAATCTATTAAGTTGCAAAAGAAAGGAAAGGTAAACGAATAAATCTATTTATAACTCTGCTAGAACAATACTAACTATTGACAAGTGCTAAAGAATAAATCTATTAGAAACATGTATGGAAAATACATTTACAATTGCTAAATCCATAATTTATAATGCAACCGTAACATATACATTACATTCTTCTAGTCCACTTTAATTAATTTTTGGCTATTTTTTTATGATCCATAATATTTAAATTTTTCAGATATCAAGAAGGAATTAACTTCTTTTTTTTTTTTTTTCAAAAGTTGCCCTTGAAGTAAAGAGATTAGGAGTATTTGTTATATTTTTAATGCCCAGATTAAGGTTAATTTGATCATTTTTATTATTAATTAATAATAAAAGATAAATTTTTTAATATATGTAATAACAACTAAAGAAAATCAAGTAAAATGAATCGGAGGAGGTAACGAATAACGCACGCGAGTATGTTGATGGATCAACTTACTTTTGAACAAAATACCTTTAACATCCTTTTAACTTTTTTTCCTATCGTTTTTGGAAAACTTAGAAACAGACAATTAATTGCATAGTTTGCACCCATAAACTTTGTGCTCCTTAAGGTATCTCTTTCGTTTTACTTTTGCCCCCTATTTTCTATGTTTACTTCATCAACTTCTAATGAACTATGCACTCACAAAATGTGTGCTCTGATAAAAACTCAAACGTTATGTATTTAAGTTGTTGAAAATATGGTTACCAATTTGAGTAGAAAGAATCACATACCTGTAAAAAGAAACAATATCCCTATGCACCCTATTTGTTGTTATCTCTCTCTAGCTTTTAAAGGAAAGAAAGAAAGTAAAAGGTCAGAGAATTCCCCTGTTAATTTCTCAGAGTAGTGGAATTATTTCTTGTAGCATTACTATTGTTACAAAATTGAGTAATCATCCCAACATGAGAGGCTACTAATAAAAATTATTCAGTCAACTCGCCTTTCTATGACCCAAAACTGACACTTGAAGATCGTGTCAAAACCAGAGGCTCGCATTTCAAAACTAATGAATGTCTCAAATAATCCGACAAAGGATGCTGATGAAGTTCGGATTCACCCAGCATATACTTCTCAGTTTTTTGTTCCATTAAAGGTTGGTACACCTCCCGTGCCACAAATTCTTATCATAGAAACTTGTAGTTTATTACTTTGGGCTATACCATATAATGATCAATCAAACAGGCGATCACAGAGGTGTTATAGTTAAATGAAGTTTGGCAACAACGATTTTTCTATAACGGCTTTGACTTCAACACTATGAGGATGTGATAGATTGTGACCGCCAGTTTGATTGATTATTATATTGTGCTCAAGAAAAATTTAACGCTAAATTGCTTGTATTTTCCTAATTTTCTAGTGTTTGCAATCTTAAAATTTTCAGTGAGCCAAATAGAGAAGAACATTTAGATTCATCTACGGAACCATTAAACAACTTCAAAGATTATCGAGACAGTAGCGCACTAATCGGCAATTAAATGTACTGTCAGATTAGTACGTGTTAGACCAACTTTTACAATCGCAAAGAAAGTTCAATCTCTTATTAAGATGTAATTAGGACCAGCCTCAATTTATAGAGAGGGTGTATCCATTGTAGGACAATAATCAATAGAACTTAGTAGTGGCAAATGGACAAGTTGGATTGAGTTTGGATTAGTTAAAAATGAGTTGACACATATCTTGCCATATTTAAATGGACGGGTTGAACGGGCGGATCAAGCAAATTTAGATGGAAATTGCCACCACTAATCAATCTCGTTTATAATTTGATACATAGTTAAGATACTACTACTAATCAAGCATAAATATATTATTCATATTTCAAATTCCAACCAAGGAAATACCTGACATTAACGTTATACATTAATATAGTATCGCTAACCCAATAGATCAAATGGATTATGATAGAATTTCGAATTTAAACGCATAAAGCTCAAATTTTGAATCCGCTTTTAAGAATTATCATTGATGAATAATCATAGTTGGATCAAAAGTCACGTATGCTACTTCTAACCACTCCTGGGGTGGAGATAATCTGAAAGGCCTTTTTAATATGAGAAGCACTATCCTTAACTCTATCAGTAAAGGCTAAATGGCAAATATATTGTGTTAGCGCAATTTCATTATTGCTGAAAATTAGAACTTGTTTTAGAACTTCGTGGAATTATGATACCAGGCCCAGCCATCTATTTGCTACCTCATAATTAATGTTTAGAAGTCCGAATAGCAGCTCACTGCATTTATCGATAGCCCTATAACTTTTTTCAAACTCTTGTTTGGACATTGGAGTACGCAATTTTCTATTTCTTCTACACCTCCATGCAATAGTCGATGAGATGAATATAGACATGATAAATTGTCATAATATAATTACACTGGATCTTTGAACTTCCATTGCTAGGCAATATTCTTAGTTTAGGAATACGAAAAAAAAAAAATAATAAGTTTCGTTTTAGTCAGGATTTATAGCACTTTTTGCATAATTCAAGGTAAAGTAGGAGTGTAGGACTAAGATTCTTCTTAACCAAATTTTGACACAATAACAACTCCTAAATAGGATATTTTTCTTCTCCGTTACAAATTAGGAATTCGTTAAAGAATATATAATTCCTTTCTATTTTGAGAAGTGCTTGCCCACGCATAATGGGTGCATTAAAAAATATTTATCTGAAAATCGTTACGACACAATTTAAAAACTTTCAGAATTTTTAAAAGTTCATCAAAAGTTCTTTACTAGAAGTACTCTCAACAGAAAAAATCAACCAAAAAAAAAAAAAAAAAAAAAAAAAGAAGAAGAAAAAACCATCACTGGAATTTACATATCACAGTACTCTCCCTTGTTTGAAGCAAAACTAAATTCCTTATATACGGGGAGAAGAGAATATGGTTCTTACAGTTTCCTTCGTTGTATCCTATGCAAATTCTAAGCCTCACGGGTAATGATATGATAATTTTTCCATATTGTATAAGATAATGTTTCATACAATGTCTACTCATAATGAATACTATCTACACACTACATATTTCTAATTTTACTCTCAATTTTAATTTTGCAAGGTTCAACAACCAACACATCATTGACTTCTCGGCAATACTCTTAATTAGTATTTGGACATAGATATAGTTAAAACTTGAAAAAAGAGTTTTTAAAAATTAAAATTGTATTAAGACATGCATTTTATTTAAAAAAAAGGTTGAAGTTTTGTGAGTCGACGAAAAAAATTTCTCCAAAACCTGCCCTACACCAATTTTTGAGAACTTGAAAAAAATTAAATTTTTTTCAAAATCTGATCATATTTCATAAACAAACACTGTTATCAAAAAAAAAAAAAATTAAAAAAAATAGCCAAAATCTATGACTAAACGGGAGCTTAAATGTGGCAAAAGCTCAAACTTTGTTATCTCCTATTAATTGTATGTATGAGAAACTTGAAAATGAAACAAAATGGAAGATTTAAGAGATGGTACTTCTGAACAAGAGTGATTAAAAAGTTTTTTAAACACATACGTCAGGCAAAAGGGTAGAAAAAAAAAAAAAGAATTGTTCACAGCACCTGATTTATCATTTCAATACACAAATCACATTTCAGATTCTGAAATTTCCATTTGATTCAAAAATTTACCAAAACTGAAATGTAACAGTTTTCTTTAAATAAGGGCCATATTTGCAATTTCTACAAAGGTCAACAATACAGTGTTGCAGTTAATAAGTCCCCAAAAATTTCTTAATCCCAATACTAAGATCAATATAACAAAATAGCCCAAAACTGAGAAGAAAAAAACTAAACATGAAATCACCTACCCCCAAAAGGAAGAACGACGACTCCGGGCAATTTGGTTCAACATTCCTCGGCTCTTAATACAGTCGCCCTAACCGGTCTGCCAGTAAACCTGTGCACTGAAAAAGATGCCTGGTTTCTGGGGGCAGCACTCGAACTCAACCTTTCTGTAAAGAGGGGGCGCTTTACAACACTGGAAGATACACAAGAAATGGATGATGAAGGGGGGTCGGATTGAATCGACCAAAGAATCAGTGTGGATGTTATCAACCCACTTAAATGGACGTATAATTGGGGTAAAGCTGCAACAAGCTATCTAGAGTTTCAGGTAAGAATTTTCTTGCAAACAAGTAACATGGTCGTTGGTTTCCGTTCCATAGACATGGCCTAATTTGAACTTCCTTCTGCAATAAGGAAAATAACACGGGAATCTATCAGATAATGTAGCTTTCTAGTGAGACAATGCAAGGGAAAGTGTTTAGAGTATTATTCTTACCCTTGCGTCACTTGTGACATGCACATTCTCTGAAATAGACTAAAGAAACAGTGAGGAGAAACGTTAAATCATGTCATGATTGGAAAGAAGACTAGAAGTAACAAAAAAGAATAAGTGGCATAAACGTATACATGTCGAGGGAAGTTAGTCTTACTGTTATGTTTCTCATAAGATCAGAAGTAATATCTTTGCGCATGTATGATTTTGGGTGCCACTTCCCTTCAGACCAATCAACATGTGTTACTGACCAATTCGCAATTCCAGTTGGGTCAAGTATCTGAAAATTTATAAGAAGAAAACCAGTTAGTTTGGAAATTATCAAAACAGGAAGACTAGAAGACGCGCTGGTGAAGAAAACTACTCACATGGAAAAAGGTTGGTAGATAGTGCTCATCAGAATAGCAGTTCCGATTACCCTCCATGTTTGGCTGTTGCATTATTAGAGACAAAAGTGCAAGTGATTAATGAAAATTAACCAAATTCACATCTAGACAAACAAACAAAAAAAGGCCAGAAGAAAAGAAAGCGGGTAGTGGAGATAATGGTTAACGTAGTCGTAGAGGAATTTTTAAAAGTCTACGGATACAAGCATGTTTTATTGTGCCTGTAGCAATTCCATGATCAAACATTGTTGTAGTTTCCAAATAGCAATACAATAGAGATCTAAGAAAAAAACTTAAGTGGAAATAAACAAAGAAATAATGCCAGAGAACAATAGTTTTTATGCTTCAATTCAAAGGCAAGCGGATGCTTTAAATCCAAGAGAAGAGAAGAGTAATTGGGACTGTTTGCGACAGATGAATATAACATAAACCAATAAGCAGACTAATCCCACCTTTGTTATCAACTCACCTCAGTCCCAATTATAGTTGGGGCTGGTTATTTGAATACTCTCTGGCATCTGTTACGTTCTATTCAGGTCAAGTCTCACATACAATAAACTATCAGAGATTTTAATGCTAATTAGTTCTCCAAAACAATCAACAGTGTGGGAAAAAACGATGTAATTAAAAGATCAATGAGTAGAGCATTCAACATCGTATACATCAATGAAATAAATGCAGTCCAGAAAATACTAATAGCGTAAACATATCATCAGACAAAGTATGATAAAGAAAAAAACACACCTTGCAGTAGTCCTTGAATTTTCTATAGTAGAGACTGTCAGCCATAACTGCAAGGGCATGCTGTCGCTTCATTGTGAACCACTGTAAACATTCAGAATGTAACCTATCAGAACAAGAAAATCGTATTCTAATTGGCATATCAGCACTATTAAGCTATAAGAAGTGCCCCACAGCTACTCCTATATTTGGCCACCTAAGATGGCAAAAAGAATTCTGCCTACAGAATACTGCAATTAACCAACTCATGGAACACTTCAAAGATTACAAAACCAAACTATACTTTGCTCTTTGAACAAATTATAAATGAATGGTTAAGCTCTATAATTCGTGAAATAGTACGACCAATGTAATACATAGACAAAATGGAAAGCATGAGAAGAGAATCTGTTCTCTCGTTCTGATCCGATCCTTTATTTTTTTAACAACACACTTAATGAAAACCTATAATTACCAAAAACAAGAGTGTTGGAGGGTTAATTGTTTACTTGACGAGCACCAAGCTAGTGTCCAACTCATTCCTCAACAAAAAATAAAAGAGAGAGAGAGAGAGAGAGAGAGAGAGAATCAAGAATAACAGCAAAAGTTGTGTAAAAGGAACCTGTGCACCCTTTCGAAAATCCTTCTTTTCGACTTCAGGTAACATACGTTCATAATATCTGCCACTTCCATGAGGTCCAGGATCTTCAAAGCTGAGAGAAGAAAGAAAAAGAGCACTCTTTTAAGCCCAAGTAATATAATTTCTAAAGATGATTAGAAACATAAACTATCACGCAGCATCAGAGGAATTGACTTACCAGTCTACAAAACTGATATTTGTATACATCAGGTAGTTGTAAACATAGTCAAAATCACGCAGCGGTATACAACTGCAAGTTGATAAGCTACATGATCAGAAATGATGTAATGGCATAATAGCAAAAATAAAGAGCAAGAGAAATCATCAAATGTCAACCTGTCAGAAAGTAATACAAAATGCTGATTGTCAGTATCTTTTAGCGCGTATGCTAAAAGGCGTCTCTCAGCATCAACCATAGAAATCTTTCCCCACACTACCTGCAGTGCAGAAACATTTACTCCACAACTCGGTCATATAAATGAAAACGATAAATACCTCTGACTTCAAATGACTAAGATAGCTATTAGTATCTTTGTATTTCTATAAGCTATGTTACACGAGCCGCTCATTTGCATCGATAGCGGTGTCAATTAAGTGTCACAAGGGTGCAATACTTCGTGACGGTACCTCAAAATTCACTAAAATTTAGCAAAAAATATGACATACTTGTTCTGAATACATATACAAACCCATACTTTATAAGTGCCCGTAATCGAATTCAAGTAATATAGGGCAATGTTTTAAATTGAAAAAAAGAAAATGAAAAAGAAGACACTTGCAGAAAATACAGTAACTATAAGCAATACTAATTTGCATTATCAAATAAACATGGCTGATTTGCATTGTCAGCATCTTTTAGCGCGTATGCTAAAAGGCGTCTCTCAGCATCAACCATAGAAATCTTTCCCCACACTACCTGCAGTGCAGAAACATTTACTCCACAACTCGGCCATTTAAATGAAAATGATAAATACCTCTGACTTCAAATGACTAAGATAGCTATAAGTATCTTCGTATTTCTATAAGCTATGTTACACGAGCCGCTCATTTGCATCGACATAGCGGTGTCAATTAGGTATCACAAGGGTGCAATACTTCGTGACGGTACTTCAAAATTCACTAAAATTTAGCAAAAAAATGACATACTTGTTCTGAATACATATACAAACCCATACTTTATACGTGCCCGTAATTGAATTCAAGTAATATAGGGCGATGTTTTAAATTGAAAAAAAGAAAATGAAAAAGACGGCACTTGCAGAAAATACAGTAACTAGAAGCAATACTAATTTGCATTATCAAATAAACATGGCTGATTTGAGCTACTCAACTTAATTCTCAAGGTCTATTCACAACCAAACCCGTGCCACTAAAAGGGTAACAGTCAGAGTCATATTGACAAATTGTGCCACTTGCAAAGAAAGGAGGAAGTGGATGATGTAGGCTACACAAAGTTCTAGATCCATTTAAATTCATAAAGGAGATAAGCCTAATCTATTCCAAGAAATTAAAAGAAGCAAACATAGTACGATGGAGCTGATGAGTAATGATGTCGCACGAAGTTGTACATCAATTAGATGTTGCTGCCAATTCTCAATCATTCTTCTCAGACTCTGTGTTAAACTGTTAATCATTTATCACGCAAACAACAGCCTGATCACACAAAAAGCCAGCAGCACAACCTACAGAACTCTTTTCTCATTCAGCTTTTTTTCGATTATTTGGAATTTGAGTGTAGGAGTCATCTCATACAAATAGCCATGAAAGAAGCATGATAGAAGATGTCAAAATACAACGCCAAAAAAGACAATGAATTCAATTGCTTCACAGGAACAAAGTGCATTCAGAAAAATACATGAAAAAACTTACAAGCGACAAAGTTGATGAGATACAGTATCTCATTAGTCACAATGGTTTGTGTATCAGAAAAAAGAAATGGACAAAGTCCAAGCAAAAAATTTAAATACTGCATCTCATCAGTGAGCAATGCGGAAAAAAAATAGTACTATATAATGCAGTATGACAAACCTTATCACTACGAATTTCCCGATTGACAAAGTAACGGCTAAAATGTACTGGTTTGTCCTTAGATGCATGTACATAGACAGAAAATTTGCCTTCATGACCCTGAAAGAGAAATAGTTTCATAAAACAATCAATAGAGAAAGCTTAAATGCTAAATGTAGGTAAGGATCAATAAGATACCCAGTAAGTACTAAATTTACACAAACTAGTAACGATTGAGTTAATCTGATAACATTAACCAATATTATAAAGTACCCGGATAATGTGTCCGTATTATGTTGAGCATTCCCTTACATAATTTGTGGAAACTGGAAAGATGCTTTCGAGAATAATTTACTTAAACTTATAAGAGGGATGCCAAAGTAGGTGATTCTGGGAATGTCAATAAATTGTTGTAGCAGACCAACATGAAGAAGAAGAAAAAAAAAAGACAGCTTGGAACATCCGCGAGAATATGAAAAATAAACCTGAAAAAATCTGTCCCAGAGCTTTTCAAATGGCAACGCGCCAGGTGTCAGGAACATAAATGCAATTTTGGGGCTTTCAGGCATGACTGGGGGTGTGTTCAAGATTTCATTAGTTACAACATGGGAAGCGAGCTCTTCATCTGTCAATTCTCTGGCGGGCGCAGGCGGAAGCCAATCGGAAAGCCCCTTGCAACCATTCAGTGAGAATACATAACAAGCACCAGAACCTTGAGGGGGGTAAACGTAAGCACAAATTAGGAACAAACTAACTAAAGAAACCAACACGATTATCCATGTTGGTTTCTTTAACTGAGCACGATGGCGAGGTGCTGACAATATTTGCATGTCCTTCATGCCTAAATGCCACCCCTGAGATGTCTTCATCTAGGAACTATATACATCAGCAATCGAACAACATCAAAAACTAGACCCTCTTGACCAATCACCGAGACCAATAACCAAAGCACACTTTCTTTTCTTTGAACAACCCGATAATCAGAAGCAGTAACTGTGAATCGATGAGAACAAACTCAAAGCTGCAAAAAGATGAAAAATCAACAAATAAGGAGGAGTAGATTTAAACTAAGATTCGGAATTTTAACTCCTAATATTTCAGTTTTGATATTGGATCTCGTACAAGCCTCCAATGTTAGAGAAACACAAGGAAAGATTCACACTTCCCATACTAGAGTCCAGTTAACATAGCCAAAAAGAGAATAATAACCTATATATATACATACATCTTCCATTAAAAACGAATCAGATATTCATAAGTTGCACGAAACATGGAAATCAGCCTTCCACTTCAAACAGAGAGCGGAATTACAAAATCCAACAAAATGACTTCTTTCAACTGGCCCTATAAAGAGATGAAGTTAATACAGATTTTTTTAATTCGACCTCAGCATCCGCACAATTAAACAGTAAAAGATCCGAACTCTAAAGAATTCCCAGGAAGTAGGAAAGCAAAGACACATGAAAATTTGAGTACACAAATAATTGGTCTTATGAGATCACATAAGATAACATAGCAAATAACAACCTTCACAACAATTATAAAGATTCCTAGGTTGCCCAAAAGAACCTTAAATTAAAGTCACACCCATTTATCAGACCTCAAATCTATCCACTCCCCCCCCCCCAAAAAATCAACTTCAAATACCCATCATCACCATAAAACACATACATCATACATAAACAGACAAATACATATATCCCCATAAATGCAACAACCCCATCAAAGAATTAATCACAAATCTTTCAAGAATCAATAATTTCAATCAAAGTTCAAATTTTTACTCATAAGGGTACGTCTAGAATTACAAAAAACACAAACCCACATCATAGAATCAAAGAACAAATATTAATCAAGAACGCAATATTACCTGAATAATGATGCAAAGAAAAGAAAGGTTCTTTTTTTTTTTTTTTTTGGTTTTCCACTTGCTATTGTGGGTGCAAGAACTCCAAATCTTTCAAGCCAAAAAGGATCTGTATTTCTGTATGCATGTATGTATTATTAATACGAATTATTAGTAATATATTTGGCGTGTGAGATCTAGGGCTAGCACAACAAAGCAAGTGGAACCAAACAGAAAAACAGCGGAGAGAGAGAGAGAGTAGGGGGGGCTGCTCCAGTGTATCCAATAAAATAAATTATAAATTAAGAATATGTAAATTACAGTAATGTGTTGTTTTTTTATTTTGCTATGGGTGATGATTTCTAATTATCTTAAATCTTTTTTGGTGCGACTTTCCTTTGTGTATGGAGTTTGACCGTTAGTTTTCATACCAAGGTCCAATACTAGGAACTATTCAAGCCGGCAATTATTGGGAATTTGTTTTTTTTTAAATGAGTTTTGAGGAAATCGTTATCTAAAAAATAGTACAATCCTACCTTAGTTTATTTTTGGGTCACTAATCTTCGTGAAATAATTTCACCTATCTAGTGAAAAATTAATTTATCTAGTGAATTAACTAAATTTAAATATGAATGATTCGTCTAGTCAATCTCATTATTTGGGATTGATGTAGTGTAATTAAAATTACTTGTTAGTTAGAAAAGGGCATTCTGGTGCACTAAATTTCCGCTATGCACGGAGTTCGGGAAAAAGCCGAACAACAAAGGTCTATTGTATGCGGCCTTTAATCTGCATTTCTGTAATAGACTGTTTTCACGATTCAAACCGTGAAAATTGCTACTTTTGTAACATATAAAAATTTAACAAATCGAGCCTCCCTAGAAATTTGAATTCAAAGTTAACAAGTATAATAGTAGTTGTCTTGAGTTTTTTATTTTTCTTTCTTCTCTTTTACCTGATTCTTATGAAGCTCCGAGAATAAATAAATTGTAGATTTTATTGAAATTGTGTGAGAAATGAATAATGAAGAACAAAAGATTGGAATATACAATAACAAAAAAGAAAAAGAAAAAGGAACTAACAAAATACATGTTTAGGGTGTTACTATTATGTATTCCATGTGAAAAAATAATGACGAATATTCATTGAACAGATGGCATTTTTGCTGAAGTGAATTGTTTATCCTTTTTTATCTCAATCTTGGAGAGAGAAGAAAATGTTATGGCACCCGTTAATGTCATGTTAAATCATTAGTCTTCTGTCGTTATTGAATTGCTTACATCATAATCATATAACTAAAACTTTGCAAATGGCAATTATTCATCATTTTATTATAACCAGTTAAAGCAAATTGTGAAAATGATACATTTGAATTTGTATTTAAATTTAGATAAGAATGATTACACAACTAATGTATTAGCAAAACCGTAAATTAAATAGTACTTCATCAAAATTCAAATATATTAAATAAGAGCGCCACAAATGTGTGTAAAAATTAAAGGCCAGATAATGTTGCCAAATCTGCTAAAGTTATTTTAAATAATGAGGTACCAAAAATAAATCTTTGGAAAGTCATGATGACAGCAATGAACATTGATAAAAAAAAAATTGACGGTTTTTCCCTAAATAGTTGTGCTTGATTCATCATCTATTATATGCCCAATATTTGTAAATTGGCAAATTACCAAAATAAGTTAGATAGAAATTAACTATTTTCTAGAGATCATACTTTAAGAGAAAAAGAAAGTTCACCAAAATCCTGAATCGGACGCGGATCTACTACCATACCACAAATAATTTTACGTTAATCCAGTAACTTTGTGATTATATATATATATATATATATATATTCTAAACATTTGCAAATACTAATTATGAACTCAATTATTATTATATATTTATTTAACTTTGTTATAAAAATTCATAAATTTAAATATTAGATCTGCTTCTATGGCTGAATCATTAGCTTGTGATACTAGCAGCCTGTTTGGCCAAGTTTTTCGGAAGCAAAAGCATATTTTGGATCAAAAAGGTATTTTTTTTAAAAAAAAATATTGAAGGTGTTTGGTCAAGACTGATAAGTGTTTATGAGCACCAACAGAAGCAGCTTTTCTGCTTGGGAAGAAGTTATAAATTCTAATTTTTTTCAAGAAATAAAAGCAGATTAATTTTTTCAAAATAAAAATATCCTTATCTAAAATTTATATTTTTCAAATTATCCCTTAATAATTTAATTTTTTTTCTTTTTTGTTTATACCATCAATTTATTTGTTTTTCTTATTTTTCATCATTTTTTGTTCTTCTCCTATTCTTCTTTGAATAGCCTCTTTACTATAAATAGATCTCCTCTTTTATATAGGATTCATGGAATAAATTTATAATTTATATTGCACGATGCATATAAATATACTTAAATCATTATGTAAATAATAAGTAATGCATAACCAATTATATTTCTATGAATAACTATATTTTATATTGACTCAAAAATTAATATATATTTTACTTTATATTTTAAGAATTTAATTCTCTAGAACAAACAATATTAATTATAAACTGAACATTTACTGTCCTTTTGCGTAATTTGATACTCAGAAATACTTTTGAAAAAATTGACTAAACACAATTTGCTTATGTAATATTGCAAAAATATTTTTTTTGAAAAGTACTTTTAAACAAAATCACTTCTTAAAATAAGCAATCTGTAGCCGCCTCACAAAATGGGCTCTAAAACTAACATGCCTTCGCTCGTTACAAACTTTTCTAAAAAGTTTGCTTTCGTGTTTATGATTTTTTCTTTATAAAAGTTCCTTGACATTTTTCGGAAACATCGACAAAGTTTTGTTAATAAAAAAAAAAATTAATCAACAAATATGTTTTATTTGAAGACAATTAATCTAAAATTGCGCAAAGGAAAATTCCTAAAATGGCAAATGAAAAAGAAAGATATTGGAAATGTGGTCATCAATCGCGAACCACTAGCGCGTGGACGAGTGAATAGCGCGTGGACTGAGGTCCACGAGAGGTCAAGTTGTCACGTTTTGTTTTGTCCAATCTCGTTTTCCACAATTCTTCCGACAAGTAAGAGGTGTCCAGGCACGTTTGTTTCATATCTTATGGCAAATATGTAGAGTAGAAATACAGTAATGATATTATATTAAATTCACACATATTATAATTGTTATTTCCGTCTCATTATATATGATATTTTTTGTTTTAGTATGTTCTAAATATAATAAATTTATATATAAAATTAATTTAATTTAAAATTTTATTTTACTCTTAATAAGACGATATTACAATTACATAGACATTCATTGCTTATTTTAGACCACAAAATTTTAAAAGTCTCTCTTTGTTTTTTAAAATTTGTACCAGTCAAATATGATCACCACATAAATTAAGCAAAAGAAGTAAAAGATAATAGTATCCGGCTAAGTTTCCTAAAAACTAAAAATGCTTATTTTTTTGCAAAAAAGAGTTTGTTTTGAAGACTTAAGGTTTTCGACTAAACTATTGGATAAAATATAGTATTTTTAACTAGTAGTAGAAGTTATTTTTTACAACGGAATAAAAGTTGAAAGTAAGTTTTTCGTTAGCAGTGGTAACTGAAGTTATTTTTATTTTTTCAGGAAAAAATATACTTAGAAAAGAAGTTTATAGTTACAAAACTAGTCAATAATGAGGACGAGAGGTACCTCTTACATTATCAACAATAAATCTGAAACCAAAGTATCATAAAAGATGCTCCGGCGAAGAAATGAACATTTTATCTAACTTAATCCAAAAAAGTAGCTTATTAAGAGGAAAATTGTCAAGATCATATAAAAAGATCAAAGTTCATTCGTTTAACAAGTGTGATGGTAAGTTAGGAACTCGTATTTTATCCGTCTTTTACACTTTAATTATTACACTTTATGAGCTTAAATGATTGTGATTTGCACTTATTACGTGTTTTATGCTTTGTAGGAGATTATTTCGAGTGAAGAAGATAATTTAGAGCTAAATTGAATAATTTGGAGCTTTGAAAACTCAGTAAATGCCCAATGAATTAAATTGGGATCGCGTTCGAGAATCAAGGTCCGAGTCTGGATATCAAAAGGTGAGGAAAGAAATCCCATGTTGAGAAAATTGCACTACCACGCTGCCCGGGGAACCACAAGGCGCAGCGTGGCAGTGCATGGGAGATCTCTAACAGAAAACATACTCTCTGAACTTCTCCACTGGCGCGGCGCATGATGTGCCGCGCCTGTGCAAGTCCGTTGGAGTACTTTCCCACTTCAACTTGGAAAGGGTAGTTTCATCCAGACCCGCTTCTACATGGTATAAATACATCAAAAATATAATTTTGAGAGGACTTTTGACATACGGAAGATTGAAAAAGCATTGGAGACTCTAAGACACAAGAATTCATCATTCTTCCATCAACTCAATAACCGAGTTTGGATTGAATTCACATTTTCTTACTTAATTTTATCTGTGATGATTTCTACTACTGCTATGGAGTAGTTTTCTCTTAGGATTTTGACAGATATAGTGTATTGATGATTGCTTAGGGATTTGATTCTTGATAGTTGCTTGAATTTATTGATGGAATTTTGAACTATATTGTGACGTTGTTTTGCTTAATCGAAAGATGAGTTTTATGTTGAATTTCTTTGCGTCTTATGCTCTAGTTTAAATTCGAGATTCATCTAGGAAATCGAAAGAGCCTCTTGAATTATTAATTGAACCAGAAAATCGAAAAATTTTCGTGAGAAGTTGCCCTTTAGACTAAAACCATCATTATATTCAAAGCAAGTATTCACAGTGCTTCACTTGGATTATTTCTGGAATTTAAAGTTTAATCAAAAGAGGAACCTTAACTTCAAGTGTAATCTAATTAGCTGATGAATTCATGAGAATCAACAGTATTATAGAGTGAAATAATTCAAGAATTGGATTTCGAGTTAATTATCTTGCACCTGTCTAGTCAATTACCCTTACTTCTCCCACTGATATTTCTGTGTAGCTCAATTCTTATTTTCTGTGACGAAGTGATAATTGCTATAATTATAGTAGTTAATTGTAGTTGATAAATATTCCAATCAAAGTGTTAATCATTCTGAATAGCAGTTAACTAGAGACTACTCGAACATTTTTTAAATTCAATCTTTGTGGAGATGAAAATAGGCCTAGTTTTCGTGGCTACATTTAATATCAAAATCCTTATAATAACAACAGTCAAAGATTTAAATGTAGAAAATGGAAGCTAAGAAGTTTGGACAATTCCTCCTAGGTTTTTGGTGGACCAACTCCCTCCCTAATTAACAATGCCTTATTCAACCTAGTTGTGATAATGGATGCCTACTTGCAAACTCCAAAGTAACCATCATCCTCATTTGGTGAAAGCGAAACCCAACAAGTAGATTCATAGTCTGTTTGGTCAAGCCGTAAAAATCAGCTTATTTTGAAAAATACTTTTTTATTAAATATTTTTTGAAAAAGTACTTGTGAAGAAAAGAAATTTGTATTTGGCTAATCAATGTGAAAATCACTTCTGATCAATAATTTGTATTTGATCAAGCTTTTCAAGAAGTGCTTTAAGTATCAAATTATGAATAAGAAGATAAAGAGATTTGCTTATTAGTTATATTATATAGTAGATAAATAATCTCAAATATTTATCATTAAAGACAATAATTAAGTTTTTTTATTTTATTTAAGTAAAATTTGAAAACAAAATTAAAAAGTACTTTATTCTTTCAGAAGGGAAGCCTTGGCGCAGCTGGTAAAATTGCTGTCATGTGACCAGGAGGTCACATGTTCGAACCGTGGAAACAAGCCTCTTGCAGAAATGCAAAGTAAGGCGGCGTCCAATAGACCCTTGTGGTCCGGTCCTTCCTAGGCCCTGCACATAGCATGAGCTTAGTGTACCGGGCTGCCGTTTACTTTATTCTTTCAAGATGATTTAAATATATCAAAAAAATATTCAACAAATATGAAAGTTCACCCAAAAGTTATTATATAAAATACTTAATAGTTTAAACTAAGTAAGGTTATTTTGGTATATACAACATTTTGCTACGGGTAAGAAGAAAAAACAAAATTGCTTCTGCTTTTACTTTTGGGGAGAAACTACTTTATTCTATTTCTCAAAAACAACTTCAACTTTTACCCAAAATACATTTCTCTCCAAAAAGCTTGGTCAAACACCTTAAGTTGAAGAAAAAAGTATTTTTTTTTAGCAAAAAATACTTTTGGCCGTGGGAAAAGCATGGCCGAACATGCTATAACAAGATCCTTCAGGGGTAAATCGCTTTTATTTTTCACCTAACTAGGTGAAAGCTCGTGTCATGTCAAAAATTTTAATTGCAAAATTACTGTTCATTCTTTAGGAAAGAAAAGAAAAAGGCAACATATAGGTGTTAGAACATGCACAACGGAAGCAAGCATACAATTCAGGCAGATAATGATATAAGTACAAGATTAGAAGCACTAACCTCTTGAAATCGTTGCATAGGTCCTCCACAGAGCAAGTATCCAGGACTGCAGTCTTCTGCTATGGTCCTAGTAAGACCTTGGACGAAATTGCTTTAAGTGCGCAAGAGCAATACAACTCTGAAAAGTAAGTTATTTGGTGAAAATTGTCTTTCTTATGTAGACTCGTTTTTCAGCCAAAAAAAGGCTCTGAAAACGTGTAGGATTCTACTTGTGCAAGTAGAATCCTACTCTAACTTAACATGATGACTTTTCTCCCTTACCAAGTCAATCCAGATTATTACTAGATATAGCAGGGACCACAGAAATAGCAAGAGGGTACCAATTATAGCATTAATTCGAAAATTTGGATGAATTAATTTTATACTATAATTAATTATATTTTATTCCACTAAAAAACTGTAATTGAGCTCCTCAATTTGAATATCAAAAATTCGCTAACACTTATTTTAACTCTCCATGTTAAGATCACAAATACAGTTAATTAAATTAAATCACTGATAATTTAATTTAATGCACTAATTAAATCCTCTATAATTCTGCTTAAACTATTTCATGTGACGGATACAAAATTCACCGGCCGAATTTTCACATGAAAACATATAAGCTTACATAAAGGGATATCTTCAAACTCAAAATCGAGTCATGGGTTCTATCAACTAATTATTATTTCACAAATGCTATTCGTTATTGTCCAATCTATTAGGCATACGGTAACTCTGAATAGAGTTGTACCTTTTGATAATCAAACAATAAACAAATCACATTGATCATAATAATTATATCAAGATTAGGAGTATAAGCTCATTTAATGAATTAGAGAAAATGCTTTATATATATTCAGTACAAAAATATCTTTTTTCTACTTGGTCCCTTTAATATACACTAAGTATACTAGCACAAGAAGACGAAGTAAAACCACTCCCAAAATCAAGACAAATTATACTATAACCTTGTGATACAATCATCAAGATATTTTGCCTAATAACATCTTCGATTGTGAACATAGTTTATTAATTATGAGAACCAACAATTTAATCTTCTGTGCATGAACTAAGACTCCATACACTAAATTGTCTACTACATAACTAAAGGACACACATGTAACAAATGATCTATTTAAAATAGTATTTTATTGAATTGAACAAATTAAATAAATAATTGTTCCATAAAATATAAAACACAATACTATATCGAAACTGCATGGTTAATAGTATATTCCAACAATCTCCCACTTAGACTCATAACCATGCGTCTACAACTCTAACACCCATCCCTTCTACATGCTTGTCAACAATCTTCAGTGGCAAGCTCTTTGTAAACGGGTCTGCCAAATTGTCCTTTGACGCAATCTTCAACACTCTTGCATCACCTCTCTGAGTTATGTCCCGAATTAAATGATACTTACGCTCAATATACTTACACCTTTTATGGCTTGTTGGTTCCTTCGAGTTTGCAACTGCACCACTATTGTCACAATAAAGTACAATCGGTGCTTGAACCGAAGGAACTACATTAAACTCTTTTAGAAAGCTCCCGAGCCAAACAGCCTCTTTAGCTGCCTCAGATGCAGCCACATATTCGGCTTCCACGGCGGAATCAGCAACACATGATTGCTTGATACTCCTCCAATTTATGGCTCCACCTCCTAAGGTAAAGACATATCCTGAGGTAGATTTTCTAGAATTTCTATCTGACTGGAAATATAAATCAGTATAGCCAATGGGTACAAGATCACCTGAATGATAAACCAACATATAATCCCTAGTCCTTTTCAGGTACTTGATTATATGTTTAACGACAGTCCAGTGTTCTCGTTCAGGATTAGACTAAAATCTACTAACCATGCCAACAACGAAGCAGATATCAGGTCTAGTATATAGCATAGCATACATGAGACTCCCTACAGCAGAAGCATAAGGACCGCCTTTCTTTTCTATCTCATCAGTCATTTTTGGGAACTGATCTTTTGACAGAGAGATTTCATGCCTAAAAGAAAGAAAAACTTTCTTGGAATCTTGCATGCCAAACCCGGTGAGAATAGTATCAATATAAAGTGTTTGGGATAAGCCTAATATCCTTCGGTTGTGATCTCGCATAAGCTTGATCCCAAGGATATGTGCCGCTTATCCCAAGTCTTTCATATCAAAACGCGAGGACAACCATTTCTTTACTGAATTCAACATGCTCACATTAGTTCCTATGAGCAAAATATCATCTATGTACAGAACCAAATATGTAACTTTATCTCCATCCTACTTCTTATAGACACAAGACTCGTTTTCACATTGATCAAAACTGAAGGTTTTAGTCGATATTTCAAAACAATTATTCCATGTTCTAGAAGCTTATTTCAATCCATAAATGGATTTTTTTAATTTACACAACATGTGCTCATTGCTACTTTTTACGAAACCAACTGGTTGTGCCATATAGATGCACTCATCACGACTTCCATTAAGAAAACCCGTCTTGACATCCAATTACCAAATCTCATAATCGTAATGTGAAGCAATGGATAAGAGAATCCTAATGGATTTAAGCATGGCTACTGGCGAAAAAGTTTTCTCATAATCATCCCTTCTTTTTGAGTAAACCCTTTTGCAACAAACGTAGCTTTAAAAGTTTGCACTTTTCCATCCACTTCTCTCTTTTTCTTATAGATCCATCTACAATGGGTTTGACTCCATTACGTGGTTCAACAAGATTGCAGACTTGATTGGAGTACATTGGCTCTATTTCAGATTTCATAGCAACAATCCTGTAACGATCCGACTTGTCATTTTAAGAATTTATGCCCCTTCAGTGACTTAAGGTCCTGAGCAACTTCGTAATATGTATTATGACTTGTGTGTGCGGTCGAGTTTGGTTTTTGGAAGGTTCAAAATTTAATTGGAAGAACAATCCTTATTTTTTAAGCTTAAATAAAAAGATTGACCGAAGTTTGACTTTTGAGAAAATGATTCTGGAATAGGATTTTGATGATGTAAATAGCTTCGTATGGTGATTTTGTACTTAGACGTATGTCCGGATTTGAATTTGGAAGTCCGTAGGACAATTTGACGCATTTTGGCGAAAGTTGAAAAATGAAAGATTTTTAAAAAATTTGACCGGGAGTTGAATTTATTGATATCGGGGTCGAAATTCAATTTTGAAAATTGAAACAACTCCATTATGTTATTTAAGACTTGTGTGCAAAATTTGAAGTCATTTCGGATTGATTTATTACGTTTCAGCGTAAATTATAGAATTTATAAAATTCATAAACTCATGATTCGATTCGATTCGAGGCGCGATTCATAATTTCGACGTTGTTTGATGTGATTTGAGACCTCGAGCAGGTCCGCGTTATGTTATGGGACTTGTTGCTATGTTAGGACGGGGTCCCGAGGGGCTTGGGAGAGTTTTGGGGTGATTTCAGACCATTTTTAGGCCAATTTTAGCTCCTGATTTTTGGCCACAAAGGTATGCATCACGATCGCGATTGCAAAAAGCAATTTTGCTGTTTGGACACTATGAATCACAATCGTGAAAGCCTTTTCGCGATCCCGTAGAGGAAAATTCTGCTGCACTGACCTAAATTTGGAAGCTTATATCTCGCGATTTGTAAGAAATTTGGAGATAATCCAAAATAAAAGTTGTAGCCTTTTGTGTCTAGTTTTCAGAAAATTAAACCGTTTGTCATTTGGAGTTTTGTACTAAAATTTATGATGGATACATTACAGTTGTCTGGGAAGAGTTTGGAAATCGCGAAAAAGAAATTGCTGCTGCACACGGCTGACTTTAGAAGCTTATATCTCAAAATCTATAAAAAAAAATTGGAAGATGAGTAAAAATATGAAAGTTGTAGCCCTTGATGTCTATTTTTCAAAAAGTCAAACCATTTGTCGTTTGGAATTTTGTATGATTAGTTATGACCATTATACTAGAGGCTGTCTGAGAAGAGTTTGGAAATGGCTATTGAAGAATTTGTTCATCGAGAACGCGAGGGGATGGTCGCGAACGCGAAGAACAAACCCCTGAGTAGCAGAATAAAGTCAAAAAATGAGATTTCATCTCATTCTTCCATTTTTGGACGAAGAAGCTCAGGTGAGGCGATTTTTGAGAGTTTTTCAAGGAAAACATTGGGGATAAGAATTCCTAACTCGATTTTGGTTAAAATACATGAATTTATTGTTGTTTTTATCATGAAATTAGTGAATTGAGTTGAAAATGGTAGGAATTTTCTATACCTTAAATTGAGGATTTGGAGGTCGATTCGTTTATCGGAATTTGATAAAATTAGTACGGTTGAACTCGTATCGGAATGAGTGTTCGGATTTCTTGAAAATTCTGTCGGGTTCCGAGAGGGGGGCCCCGCATAACTCTTTAGAATAAAATTTTTAAGTGTACGTTTTATTATCCAGAATTATTTCTGATGAATTTTAATGAAGTTATACAATTAATTTGGATAGATTTGAGCTGTCTGGAGGTCAATTCAAGCAAGAAGGCTATTTTGGAATATCGACCTAACTTCAAAAAGGTAAGTATCTTGCCTAACCTTGAGTAGGGGAATTACCCCTTACGCGTTGAGTTGTATGTGCCATTTGTGTAATGTGAAAGCCGTGTACGCGAGGTGACGAGTACATACTTGGTTTATATATGCAAATTATGTCGGTTAAAATTAGTAGACACCCTTAAGTATTAAATTGAAAATTGTTGGTGCATATTAAATCCTTTGTTGTCATGCCTCATTCCTTGCCACTTGGATTTTTATGTGAATTCCGCGTGTTTATTTATTTGATATTTCTTGGAAATAATCACATTTTGGATTTTTCATCTGCAAATAATTAAGTAAATAAGTTTAAATTGAGGCGTTAATTATTTATCAAAATTTAGATTGAAGAAGAGGTTGTTCTTGCTGAATTATTCTTCCGTCCTTGCTCTTGCATTTTTACTCTGGGACTACGAGGCATTTACTCGGAAGATTCCCCTTGTACTGCATATTTACTTTGGGACTATGAGGCGGTACCTCGGGAGATCCCCTGTCTTGCATATTTACTTTGGGACTACGAGGCGTTTACTTGGGAAATTCCCCCTGTACTGCATATTTACTTTGAGACTAGGAGGCGTTTACTCAGGAGATCCCCCTGTCTTGCATATTTACTTTGGGACTATGAGGCGGTAACTCGGGAGATCCCTCTGTCTTGCATATTTATTTTGGGACTACGAGGCGGTATCTCAGGAGATACCCCTGTTGAGCATTTACATTTGGGTTTACGAGGCGATACCTCAGGAGTGCCCCTGTTGTTTACCTCTATTTGTTGTGTTGTGGTCTTTCTGTAAATTCTCATTTGTTCACTTATCAGTCATTTCATTATATTATTTTGTCTTCTGCTTTGTGAATTGTCCGTGCGGTTGTGATAGAGATATGGGCACGAGGTGCCGTGAGATATGAAAGTGGGCTGAGACCCGAGATTTTTAGGATTTTGAGGTGAGGTGTCAACCGGTGATTTTAATTGAAAGAATTATATTCGAAACGTTTTATTTAAAAGAACTATATTCGAAAGATTTTTATTTGAAAGAATTGTATTCGAAAGGTTTTTATTTGAAAGAATTACATTCGAAAGGTTTTATTTAAAAGAACTATATTCGAAAGATTTTTATTTAAAAGAATATATTCGAAAGATATTTATTTGAAAGAAATATATTGGGAGGTATTTACTTGAAAGATTTACATTCGTAGGATATTTATTTGAAGGAAGTATATTCGGGATATATTAAATTTAAAGGATTATATTTTAAAGATTTTTATTTGAAAAACTTATAGAGAAAAGATGTATATTTTGAAGGACTTGATTAATTGGTTGCACTTGTCTTATTATTCGTGTGAGCAATATTTATGGTGTTCTTGCTGCCTTGTTGTTTATATCATTAGTTGGTTATTGTTGTTATCTGTGTTATCTGTTTTCTATTATTTTTGTATGCTATGTTGCACAGGTTATTTGACTAGTGAGTGTCTTGACTGTACCTCGTCACTACTCCACCGAGATTAGTCTTGATACTTATTGGGTACCGACTATGGTGTACTCATACTACACTTCTGTACATTTTTGTGCAGAGCTAGGTATTGGAGATATAGTACTCGGATAGAGTTAGTGTGTTGATCGCAAGAATTCAAGGTATAGCTGCTTGGCCGTCATAGTCCCTTGGAGTCTTTTCATTTTTATTGTACTGTCACTCTTATTCGAACAGTAATGTACACTCGATCCTTGAGATCCATGTATTCAGTTAAAGTTCGTGACTTAGTATTACCAGTCTTGGGAGGTTGTTATCTTTGTTTCCGCTTTTGGTTTCGACACTTGTATTAAATTACATGTTTCAAAAAAAAAGACTCGAAATGTAATTGTAATCGGCTTACCTAGTCTTAGAGACTAAGTGCCATCACGACGCCTGTGGTGGAATTTTGGGTCGTGACAAACCTATTTATCAGCGTATGTATCCTGTAGTGCTTCATCGTAATTAAGAGGTTCTGTATTAGGCTCTTCAGGGATTCTATCACAAAATTCTCCCAAGAGCGCAAACCAAACAGGTTTTTTAATAATTCTCCCACTATGACCAGTCACTACAGGTGCAGTCTGATTTTGTTGTTGAATCACAATATCATTTTCCGGAACTGAAGCCTCAATGTTATCCTCCACAGCTTGCACTGCTGGGATATCATTAACTTCTTCTTGGAGTGCAGGCTGCAGGACAATTTCAGGTTGCTCAACAATCTGAGGTTGCTCAACATTGCTCCCACTACTATGGGGTAGTGAGATGTCAGGCAATTGCTCTTGTGCGTTCTGCTGCCTATTGACATTTCTCCCACTACGATAATGTAGTGGTATGTCAATACTGGCTTCCGGGATATGTTCCAGAGATGAGTCATTAGTTACTCCATTACTTAATTCCTGTAAAACTAATTTACTTCTAGGAATATGGTTCATTAAATAGTCCTCTTCTAAAAATCTGACATTTGTCGTAATAATTACCTTTTTTTCTTTGGGACAATAAAATAAATCGCCTTTAGTTCCTTTTGGATATCCAATTAAAATGCATACTTCTGTCCTCGATTCCAATTTATCTGCTTTCCCTTTCAGCACATGTGCTGGACAACCCCAAACCCGAATGTACCGTAAACTTGGCTTGCGCCCAGTCAACAATTCTACTGGAGTTGAAGGTACTAACTTTGAAGGAACCAAATTTAGAATGTAATTTGTTGTTTCTAAAGCATATCCCCAAAAGGAAAAAAGCAAATCGGAATAACTTAACATTTATCTAACCATTTCCATAAGGGTTCTATTTCTTCTTTCTGCCAGACCATTTTGTTATGGTGTTTCTGGGATAGATAATTGAGATGTAATTCCACAATCTGATAAGTATTTAATGTTCCGCAGAAAGGTACTCACCATCACAATCAGTTCGCAATGTTTTGATATATTTATCATGTCGTTTCTCCATTTCCGTCTTAAATTCTTTGAATTTCTCAAAGCATTCAAACTTACGATGCAATAGATAAATGTATCCATATTTTGAGTAATCATCTGTAAAGTCACAAAATACTCAAAACCACCTCTTGCTTGTATATTATTGGGCCACACAAATTAGAGTGAATTAATTCTAACTTATCGCTGGTTCTATCTGAGGGAAAATGTCTCTTGGTCATTTTACCTTCTAAACAGAATTCACATGTTGGCAGTGACTCCACTTTCAATGAACTCAAAGGTCCATCAAAGACCAATCTCGAAATCCCGTTTAGATTTATATGACCTAGATGTAAGTGCCACAAATAAGTTTGGCTCAATTCAAAAATATGTTTTCTTTTATGTGGCAAATTAATATTATTTAATTCTTTTGGTTGTTGTAGCACATGAGGAGATATATCAAGAATAAAAAGGTCATGTACTCTAGCAGCAGTGTAGATAAAACCTTTATTAAACTTAATAATAGCAGAGTTATTAGCAAAATAAACATTATAACCAACATCCATTATTTTTGATACCGAAATCAAATTCCTTCTAATAGAAGATACATAGAGAACATCTTTCAAAACTAAAACTCTATCACTATTAAACGAAACTCTAATATCTCCTAATGCTACTGGTGCTGGCTCGCCATTGGCTTGAAAAACACAAACTTCATTCTCACTTAGCCGCCGCGTTTCCTGAAACCCCTGCAAAGTGGTGCAGATATAATTAGTGGCTCCTGAATCTACACACCACAACATGGTAAAGACAGTCGCTAAACAAGTTTCAACGATATTTATATTCGAATTACCTTGCTTATTCAACTTTGCTAGATAGGCAGGGCATTGCTTTTTGTGATGCCCAGGTTACTTGCAATTATAGCACTTTTCTTTGGGCTTTTTCACGCCAGCCGCTCCTCCAAGTGACAAAACCTTTTGAGCCTTCTTCTTTTTCTTACCGCCTTTCGACTTAGAAACCGAAGCTTTCTCAACATTCAGTACCACAACTGGAGCTTGTTGTTTGATAATAGATTCTGCCGCTTGCAGCTCATTCAACAATTTCTCTAGTGAGAAATCTATTTTGTTTATATTATAGTTCAAGCGAAATTGTTGAAAACTGTCAGGCAGAGTCTGCAGGACCATCTCAACTTGAGATTCCTTATCAATCACAGCTCCAAGGACCTTCAGTTCATTTAGAAGACCCATCATCCTTAGAACATAGTCCCTGACCGATGATTCTTCAGCCATCTTGGTCTTCAAAAGGGCTTTCATAGTTGTCTGCTTAGCTGCACTCACCAAACATCTCTTTGAGACTTTCGAGCATGTCATAAGCAGACCCCATAGACTGATGCTGATGTTGCAAAACATTCGCCATAGAGGCAAGAATATAACATCGCGCCATCTCTTCAGCCTTGACCCATTTGTCATAGGCCTTAACCTGATCATCAATAGCATCTTCATCAGGTTTTTCTGGGCGCTCCTCAGTAATTACAAATTTGTAACCTTCAGTAGTTAGGACAATATCAAGGTTCCTTTTCCAGTCAATATAATTCGATCCTTCTAACTTGTTTTGGTTCAAAATTGAGGTAAGTGGGTTGAATGTAGACATGGTTAATCTGAGAGATATTCACATTAAATAGATCATTAGTTATGTGATTAGAATAGTTAAATTCAAAATAGCACACTACACATATAACCATGCTCATTAAACAGTTAGATTCATTAGGAAAACTTAACTATTCATGCAAAATATATGAGTTATGTAAGATATATACCCCATAAATTAAAACAGGACCAACTCAGATGGAGAGTAAACTTTGAATTTAAGATAGGTAAATATCACTTTTATAAAACTCTAGTTTCATTGAATCGACATGTAACTCAGTTGGAGAGTTAACACAAATAATCAAAAAACTAGAGGCAAAACTCCAGCAATCATCATAATGACCTTATCTGATATGGAAGAAGACCTATGTCAACATATAAATTCATTATATTACTGTAAAATATGATTGGAAACTATGGTAATTGAACTCTATCATCACTATTTTCTAAAAAAAAATAAATCCAGAAAATAAAAAAAATGGCCAAAACCCCATCTAAACGACCTCGAATGCCCAAAAAATGACGTACATCATGAGCAAAGCTCATGTGTATTGCTCAATGGGTCGTTTCCGATGAACCTATTTGAGGTCAATTGGAGTTCGACAGAATTCAGAATTCCAAATTCATGACCTATTGAAACATTCTGTTTTTGGCGCTTTTAGGGTTTTTATTATTTTGACTCGTTCAAATCATATAATATACTTATGTATGTTAATACATGATTTCAAAACTCAAAATAATATGTTATTACAATGTTATATAAAAAACTATTTTCGAACAAACATGGAAAAAATAACACTATTTTCACCCGTTCAAAACGCCACTGTTCATAATTCCGTATAATCTACAATTTTAGAACTAATAGCATTCAAAACACTCACGTTTTTATTAAAACAATAATGTGATTATGGACAAAAACGCAACTAAACAGATTGTCATGAAATATAATACCACTGTTTATACATATATAAATATATATGCATATATATATATATATATATATATATATATATATATATATATATATATATATAT
>MCJB01033120.1:181391-208891 GCA_002018475.1 Nicotiana obtusifolia | reverse complement strand
GAAGTGTTTGCTACATCTGTAGGTGACAGAAATTTGGGGTTGCTGGAAAACCATTTTCCTACTGCTGGTAAGTAAGTTTCCGTGGCATCCCTCCATGCCTTGTACCACTTACAGTAGCCTTGAAGGGCTAACCAAGGCATACCTCTGAATCCTTCTCGTTTGTGGAAAACAAACTTCTGAGTGTATATCTATGGGATGTGGAATCGGAGGGAAAATTGGAGCAACTGGGGAATGTGCTGGTCTCCGTGAAATCTGGAACAAAAATACTCAAATCCCTTCTTTCACTGGTGGAGGAAATATATCTGTCAAATGGCCGTAAATAGGCCACCATTGGTGCAGAAACCATTGGGGAAAATCTACTGGCAAGTTTTTGCCCAAAAGGAGAAAATATGAGTGTTTGTTGGTATGGTTTTGAAAGGTCAGCGCATTAAACCACGCGTCCCTATAATCGTAGTAACTAAAAAATTAGGGAGAAAATGGCTGGGAAAGTTTTCTAACTTTCATAGGGTGATCACCCCATTCCTTTGGCGAGATGATTTTGTTTATTCACACTGTGGTATGAGTGATGTAGGTTTGGTTTTATCCAAAAAGGGTTTAAACAGACAAGAATGAGTGTCCGTAAGGATATATTCATAAAACTTCCGGTTATGAACAGGAGTTTTCTGGAGAAAGTTGGATGTTAGGTCGAGCATCTTTTTGGCTACTACTAGAGGGTTAGAATCCCAAAGATGTGGCTCGTTTTGGACGAGTGAATAAGTCATCTCGTTCTTAATATATTGAGGTTCCCCTGAATAAGGACCTACTAAAGAAATTGGCTGAGGCACGGGTGAAGAAAGTGCCTGCTTAGGCGCATAAGGCACCGTGCTCTGTGTAGTGGGGCTTTTGCCCACCACTTGTCCTTTAGTGGGGTTTTTTACCACCACTTCTTTCTTTGTGGTGCTTGTAGCAGCCACTGTTGAAGTTGAAGGCATATTGCTTTTTGCAACCACAGCTGAAATCGGCTGTGAAATAGTTCTTGCAGGAAAAGATATGGCGGCTGCTTCAAGGAGTTGCGCCATCGACTTCGCCACTTCCTCTTGGTCAAGAGGAGTCATGGGTGTTTTAGCAAGGCCCATGAGTTTTATCCATTTTTCAAAATCTTTTGCCGTCCACTTTGAAGCATGCGGCTGTGCAAATTGAATATCATCTTCAAAAGAGGGTTCTTTTTCGGCGATATCTGCCTATCTTCGAGGTTGGGCAACTGAAATTTGTTTGGCTGGAATTGGCTGTGATGAGACCACCATTGGGATGCCTCTCATGGCATAGTCTGCAGGCGATCTACATTTTGGCTGGCTTGGTCCAGCTTCTGTTGTTTGCTGCTTTTTTGCAGCTGCTGTTACTACCTGTTGTTGTTGAACAACTGCAGAAATTGAAACATCTTTAGGCTGTTGTGTGGCAGCCTGCTGTTGTTGCTTTTCCTCCGGGGCTGGTAAGGCTAACCGCGGGGGCTTTGGTTGTTTGGGCATTTTATCTTCCTTGAAGGAATTCACGGGTTAGGAAATCAGGTATGAAATTTGAGCTTCCCTTTATATATTCAATATCAAAATCAAAAATTGATAAAATAGCGTGCCATCTGGCGAAAATATATTTTGAAGCAATATTTTGCACATCCTTTTGCAAAACAGACTTAGCTGCCTTGCAGTCAATGCGAAGCAAAAACTTTTGGTTTAATAAATCTGATTGAAATTTTGATATGCATAAAACAATTGCCAAAATTTCTTTTTTAATTGTTGGATAGTTCTGTTGTGATCTATTCCAGTGCTTTGAAGTAAAAGCAATGATACTTTCTTTATCATTTTTAAGTTTTTTTAAGATACCACCATATCCTATGTCTGACACATCTGTTTCTAGTATTTTGAAAGCAAATGGATCGGGGAGACTAAGGAGAGGGAGATTCTTAACTTTCAACTTAAGTTGTTTGACAGCATTGCTTTGGGCATCCGTCCAAGAAACTTGAGGCTTTTTTAATTTGTCGTGAAGGGGCTTTAGCAGAATGCTTAAACCCGGAATGAAATTGCAAACATAGTTGACACATCCAAGAAACCTTTGAAGTTGTGTCTCGTCCAAGATTTGATCTTGGAATTTGTCAGCAAACTGGAGAGATCGCTGAATAGGAGTAATGGTCCCTTGTTGGATGTTATGACCAAGGAACCTGATGTTTGTCTGGAATAAGCTGTACTTAGTTCTAGACAGAGCTAATCCATTTTCTTTGATAGTGTTAAAGAAAATGCCAAGATGTTTGAAATGTTGGTCGATGTTTGTTGAGAAAATTAAGACATCGTCTATATAAGTTATAACAAAACCGGAAAACGGATTAAAGATATCATTCATTATTTTCTAAAATTCAGAAGGGGCGTTCTTTAATCCAAATGGCATTACGTTCCATTCATACTGTTTAAAAGGGACTGTAAAAGCAGTTTTGTACCTGTCTTTTGGGTCGATCTGTACTTGCCAAAATCTAGATTTTAAATCAAATTTAGAGAAAATCGTGGCAGCATAGACTCTTTGTAATAAGTCTTTCTTGTTAGGAATAGGATACCTAATCCATCTGAGTGCTGTGTTAAGAGGCTTGTAGTTGATGACCAAGCGGGGGACTCCGCGCTTGATTTCGGAGTTTTTGTTGACATAGAATACCGCACAACTCCAGGGAGACTTTGAAGGAGAAATTATCTTCTTGTCTAAGAGATCATTGATCTCTTTTTGACAATGCATTGTAAGCTTGTGATTCATTTGAATAGGTCGAGCTTTAGTAGGGATGCTTTTTTCGTCAAAGTCAGGCTCGTAAGGAAGCCCAACAATGTGCCTCTTACGTTTCCAAAATGCCATTGGCAAATCGGAACAAAGCTCCTGTTGAATCTTAGCTTCTAAACTTTTAATTTTAGAAGAGATTACAGAATTAGTTAATTGCTTCTGTATTCTTTGGAAAGCTACGTCTTCTTTTAAAAACATAAGTTGTTTTTCTTTATTTTTGAAAGAATGTATGACTGCATAAGTTGGAGGCTTATGGAAAGGAAGAAGGACATTGCTTGTGGGATAATCCACATGAACGCCTTTATTTGTAACCAGGTAAGGTTTGCAAAGCTGAATGAAAGGAGTACCTAGGATTACTGCATTGCAAAGGTCTTTTGCTAAGAGAAATGGAGTCTGGATGAACCAGTTTGGTTCCTCTGGGGAGGTCATAACCTTTACAGAAGGAAGTTTGTAAGTGATCTTAAGTTTTTCACCATTGGCGGCCCGTAGGCGTTCCTTGGTTTTTACGAAAAAACTTTGTTGGAATGACACCTTCTTGGATGCAGCTTCTGTCTGCTCCAGTGTCAAATAAAGCTACGTTAGTCCAAACAAAAGATTTACTGACGATGAGAGTTACCCTAACATGGTATTTCGGAATCCTTATAGAAGAAAGATGTCCTAAGAAGAATTCTGTTTCATCATCGTCTTGGTCAGAGGTTGCAACTGCCTGTACAACCTCTTTGAGCTTTTGTGGCTCATTAGACAATTGTTGGAGGACAAGTCTATCAAGTTCTTGTCTTGCTTTTATTTCCCTAATTTCTTCTTTTAGGTGTGCTATCTTAAATTGAAGGTTTGAGATGGTCACCTTTGAGACCTTAGGATTATCAGAGGGAAACCTCTTCAAAATATCAGTAATGTTGCAGGTATTAGCTACCTGGGGATGATTTTGAAGAGTTGAAGATGAGGGTGTTGAAGGCTTATTAAGGACTGTCTTAAGTTTTCCTAAATAGTCCTTTTTAAGTTCTGGATCTTGAAGATTACCAATCACTTCAAGGAGAAGATCTTGTTCTTTCGTGAGAACATTGATCTGAGGGAGGTCATCTTGGTCAGACTCCCCTGAAGATGTAGTAGAAGAATTTAAGTCATCTTCTAGGATGTTGTTAAATTGTTCGTTGTCGGACATTTCATTATCTGTAATATCCGAAGATTCACTTAATTCAACAAGTAATTTCTCTATTTTGTTTAGAGTAGGTTCGTCAAGTTGTAGGCTCTTGATCTTCTGAGAGACTTTGCAAAATTTGGCGATGTGGCCTGGCTTCCCAAACTTGAAACATTTGCCAGTGGAAGTAGAAGTCTTGCCATCTTTAGTGAAGGATTTGGGAGACTTGTTTTTTGTGTAGGAAAGTCTCCTTTTCCTATTGGAATTGTATTTTCTAATATTGGAAGAATCAGATTTTGAACTTTTCTTCCTATGAGATTTACTTCCGCACGAAGGAAGACCAAATTGTTCGCAGAAACTCCCTAAGTCTCTACGTCTTTGTGCTCTATATTTGGCAAGTTGCCTAAGCATTTTGTCTTGCCTACAGATTTTAAGAGCAACTTGTTGAATTTGGCTAACTATTTGGCCATAGGTGATTTGATTGTAAGGAACAATATCACCGGAATATTGATTCTGAAATTCTTCTTTGACTAAATCTCTAAGAGACTTAGGCAAGCCATCAAGGAATTTTTCTTTCCAATAAGGGAGATTCCCATCTGGTCTTTCGTAGATCCTGGTCAAGAAGGAATCCTTATACCACCTGAAATCTGAAAGAGTTTTGCACTTGAGGTTGTTAAGTATTTCAGAGGATTTTTCTCTAAAGATACCTGGGCAACCTACGAATGTTTTGATGATTGTGTAAATCAGCGTGTTGATACAATCAGGAATTGTTTCACCATCCTATAGGATTGGTTGTCCTAATTCATCTAATTTCAACGCTTGAAAAATTTGTTGTTTTTCCTTGTCGCTTAAGTGGGTATCCCACCATTCCTTAAGTTGGCCTGTAAAGCCAGTGACTAAGACATGGGTAGTACTCTGGTCGGAACAGTTGTGGGAGGTTTTGTAAGCAGTTGCTACCATGGCCATCTGCTGTAATTTGGCAAGAATATTATATTCAGAACATCCATCGATATTCCACTCATAGATATTATGAGCATTATAATTATTCTGCATGGTGTTGGGTCTTTCTTCTAAGACTACATCTGTATGTGTAGCCCTAGGGTAATAGAGTTTTTGAGGCTTTCGCCAGTTGGAAAATTCAGATTTAATAGGTGCTATTTCTAGAGGAGGCTTGTCTTCTGGAGAAATTTATGAAAATTGTTCAGATTCATTATCCGAATCGGTATCTCTTAGAGCTCTTACGAACTTAGAAGAAGAATCTTCCGTCTGTCGGACTGGAGTTTCCTGGATTGTTAAGGATCTTTCTATTTCCGCTATTCTCAGTTGCAGTTCAAAGAATTTAGTAGAATCTGTAGAGCGGTGCATAACAAGGGATCTCGTAAGGTTTGAATAAAGGAGTTGTAGGAGTAGATGAATTTGAAATCAAGTATTCTCTAAGAGTTTGTAAATATTTGTTAGTGTAATTAATATATATATATATATATATATATATATATATATATATATATATATATATATATATCCATAATAACAGAATTAATAGTATTAAAAAACAGTCACGTTTTTATTAAAAACGACACTCTTATTAAACAAAAACGCAATAAAATAGATTGTCATTAAATATAACACCATTGTTTATGCATATGTATATTAATCCATAATTTCAGAATTAAAATACTAATTAAAACTAGTCATGTTTTTTTACATAGAATAATCATACCAAACATGTATCATTAAACAATACGTTTTAATATTTTTCTATTCATACTGTATTACATATCTAGTTAGATGTAAGACGACATCTGATATCAATTGTTAGAACATGCACAACGGAAGCAAGCATTCAATTCAGGCATCACATACACGTAAACTAGATAATGATAATTACGAGATTAGAAGCACTAACCTCTTGAAATCGTTGCACAGGTCCTTCACAGAGCAAGAATCCTGGGCTGCAGTCTTCTGCTATGGTCCTAGTAAGACCTTGGACGAAATTGCTTTGAGTGGGCAAGAACAATACAACTCTGAAAAGTAAGTTACTGGGTGAAAATTATCTTTCTTATGTAGACTCGTTTTTTCAGCCACAAAAGGGCTCCGAAAACATGTAGGATTCTACTTATGCAAGTAGAATCCTACTCTAACTCAACAGGATGACTTTTCTCCCAAGTCAGTCCAGATTTTTACTAGGTATAGCAGGGACCACATAAATAGTAAGAGGGTACCAATTATAGCATTAATTCAAAAATTTGGATGAATTAATTTCTACTATAATTAATTGCAGTTTATTCCACTAAAAAATTACAATTGAACTCCTCAATCTGAATATCGAAAATTCACTAACAGTTATTTTAACTCCCCATGTTAAGATTACAAATACCAGTTAATTAAATAGAATTGCTGATAATTTATTTAATCAACTAACTAAATCCTCTATAATTTCGCTTAAACTATTTCATGTGACGGATAAAAATTCACTGGTCGGGTTTTCACATGAAAACTTATAAGCTTACATAAAGAGGTATCATCAAACCTAAAACCGAGTCATGGATTCTACCAACTAATTATTATTTCACAAATACTATATTCGTTATTGTCCAATCTATTAGGCATACACTAACTCTGAATATAATTGTACCTTTTGATAAATCAAAACAATAAATAAATCACATTGATCATAATAATTATATGAAGATTAGAAGTATAAGCTCATTTAATGATTTAGAGAAAATGCGTTATATATATTCAGTACAAGAACATCTTTTCTCTGCTTGATCCGTTTAATATAAACTAAGTATACTAGCACAAGAAGTCGAAGTAAAATCACTCCCAGAATCAAGACAAATTATACTATAATCTTGTGCTACAATCATCAAGATATTTTGCCCAATAACATCTTCGATTGTGAACATAGTTTATTAATTATGTGAACCGACAATTTAATCTTCTGTTCATGAGCTAAGACTCCATACACTAAATTGTTTACTACATAACTAAAGGACACACATGTAACAAATAATCTATTTAAAGTAGTACTTTATTGAATTGAATAAATTAAATAAATAATTATTCTATAAAGTATAAAATACAATACTATATCTACACTGCATGGTTAATAGGATATTCCAACAATAAAAAGGGGCTAAAAATCTTTTTACTGCAGTGGAAAGTAACATCAGAATTAGGAGAGTAAATATGAAGGAAAAAGATGAAGAATAGAAGATCACAAAATACTTATAAATGAGTAACCAACTACGCTTTGAAAGGAGAATTCTTTTAAAAAGAAAATAAATACTACTTCCCATCATACTATGGTTTTGTAATGTTCTAACTCCGTTCAAAGGTCATTTTTCCTTATCGTTCTTTTTTTTTATTTATGCTATGATGTAATTAGTAACATATGGAGTAATAAATTTTGAGTATACTGCATCCTTTATTTAATGAAATCTTAGGAGTTTTATCCCCTAAGGGGTAGTTTGGTAGGCCGTATTAAGCAAAATAATCCTCGTATAAAAATTTAATCCGTCCAATACCATGTTTGGTTGGTCAATTCAATTTACTCCTACCTAATACATGGATTAGTTATACCTCATATGAAGGATTAACTAATACCAAGGAAAGGAAGGGATTACTAATCCCTGGATTAGCTATACATGGATAAGATTTAAAATTACTAAATCCAGACTTATACATTGCATAATTAATTTTTAATACAATGAACCAAACACTTGATAAAAAATAATCCCAACACTACAATCCCTGCATTACTAATCCCTGCATTACTTGTGTTCGTACCAAACGACCCCTAAGAGAAAATTTTTGTAATATAAGTCTTCGTATATTAGATTCAATATAAAATATATCAAGTTGCAGTATAAAATTGTATAAATAAGTATTTCTTGTACTAGAGAAAAAATCAACTAAAACAGATATAAAAATATTACAGAATTTTGGAATGAGATTATATTTTTAATCCAGGTAGCTAATTTTTTTTAAAAAGAGAACATTTAGATTATAAAAGAAGTAAAGGAAAAAAAATTAAGGAACAAATTAAAGAGGATAAAACATGAAAAGAAGAGGATAAAAGAATGTAGAGAAAGAAGCCAAAAAAGCATAGGAAAGGCAAAAAGCGACGGAAATACTTATATTCTTGAAAGTGGAATGGGATTGGTTATTTAAGCCTAGGAAATTGAAAAAAGTTGGAGCTTTGCGCGTGTCCATGAGAAAACGCAAAGGCGCGTGTCTCTCCCTCTCTTCTCCTTTTATGTCTCTTTTGTTTTTCCTGCAAGTTTGTTTTACCGAGTTGTTCTCTTTTTAACGTACTGCTGACCTGGCCCCTAATTTTCTTTCAATACCTGACCGCTAATTTCAAACAGGAGAAAAGTGAGAAAAAAAGGAATAGAGAATATTGTATTAAACGGGTAAAGTTATAAAATGGTCATTTTTTTAATGTAACTAAAAATAATAATACGTTCAAAGTCGATCAAAGTTAGTTAATCTCTTAAATTTATGACAGTGTTATGAATATAAACTTAAAAAGGTTAAATTTTATTACAGTGTGCTTTATTTTTAAGTTCAAAATTCATAACACTATCATGAATTTTAATATTTAAGACAATATTCTGACTGTTTTACTTATTTAAGTTCGAAATTCATAACATTATCATGGTGTTTCACATTAAAAATGATAACTTTTTAATAATTTTTCAACCACCGATTATTATTTAAAAGTTAGTTCAAAAAGTGGTTAGCTCATACAACTATTTGATTAGACACCTAGTGGCGTAGCCACATTAAGGCAAGGGTGGTCAAGCAAATACCTTTAGTAGAAAAATTATACCGGATGTATAGATCAAATATTATTAGTAGGCGAGTAACCCGTGTTTTAGCCGTATTTTACACTCCAATTACTGCATTTTATTCGCGTTTGAGCTTAAATGATAATGATTTGTATTTATTACGTGTTTTATGCCTTGTAGGAGATGATTCCAAATTAAGAAGATATTCTGGAGCTAAATTGAGCAATTTAGAGCTTTGAAGTTTGCGTAAAAGCCTAGGAAATTAAGCCGGGATAGTGTTCGGGGTTGGAGGACCAAGTCTGATTGTCAAAAAGTGAGTAAAAAATCCTACTATGAGAATTTTGCACTATCGCGCTGCATGGGACGCAACGAGGCGCGGCGCGACAGTGCAAAGTGGCATGTCTGACAAAAATCTGCTCTTTTTCAAGTTTTGCGATGTAGAGCGCGATGCGACAGCGTATTTTTGTTGTCCAATTTTTTCACTTTGGTTTGGAAAGGGTAGTTTCGTCCGGACCCGTTCCTACATGATATAAAAACACCAAAAATATGATTTTTAGAGTACTTTAGACCTACGGAGGATCGAGACAGCATTGGAGGCTTCAAGACACAAGAATTCATCATCTTTCCACCAATTCGATACGGGAATCTGGATGGTAACGTCGGATTGATGATTTCTTATTCTTTAACTCTATTTATGATAACTTCCTCCATGACTATGGAGTAGTTTACCTTAGGGTTCGACATGATTTGGTGACTTGATTGTTATCTAATGGATTTGATTATTGTTTGATTGCTTGAATTTGTTGGAGGAGTTTTAACTCTAGTTGTGATTTTATTTATTATCACATTTAATCAGAAGAGGAGCATAATATTAAATATTATTGAACGCATGCCTTAATTTATCTTGGTACTTCATTGAAGTAATCAAAAGAGCTTTGTGATCTACCGTTTGAATTAAGATTGAGAAATATTCGCGAGAAGTTTCTCTTAGATCATTCCTACCAATAGATTCTTGCAAGTTTCACCGCACTTCATATTAGCTTATTTGAACGGTTTAGGTTTAATCGAGAGAGGAACCTGGATCGAAATAATATGATAATTCCTGTTGAATTCGAGAGAATCAACAAAACATTAAGAGTGAAATTTAACAGTGTCAAATCCAGGATAACAATCTTGGACCTATCATGTCATGACCTTTATTCCTCGCACTGATAACAACCCAAGTTTTCTACTCTCTAGTTCTCTATGATTAATTATTAATTGCTTTAATTTTGGTTTGTTAGTTTAGTATTAATTATCCCAAATCAAAGTGTTGATCATCCTGAATAGCGTTTAAGCCAAAAATACTTGAATATTATTTAAATCAAATCCCTATAGAGACGATGATTATATTATGCTATCTTTGGCTAGCTCCTCAACTTTTGGCGCCGTTACCAGGGATTAATAAATAGTGTTCAAAATAGTTTTTGGTGCTAATTCAGGAACCAACTTTATTTTCTTGTTTTTACGTTTCTCACTTGTGCAGGTAAAAGGGTTGATTTATCTGGTGTATGAATCGATCTTCTTCAAAGGAAGTGATATCTTACGAACTGGAGTTGGAGAAACACTTGCGATAACTGAGAAAAGAAAGAGGAGTCACCGAAAATTTCCTAGGGCAATCTTCGACCCAGGAACCCATGGCTAAAAACGGTGATCATGGAGTCGATTTGGATGCAAGAGAAGCAGCCTAGCAGGCAGAAACAGCTACACAGGCAGCTGCTGAAGCAGCTTTGGGAGATAAGGAAACTGTTAATTGGGACGGAGGATGGAGATTCAACCTGAACCGCCCTCTCGCAAAAGATGGATTTGAGAATGTTGGACCCAAGCCTGGTTGATCATTAGAAAAATATGCCAAGCCAGTATACAATCAAAACTGTCAAGTGTGAGGCCCCCACCTATCGCAACGAACAATTTTGAACTAAAGCAAAGTCTTCTGAAACCATCCAAAATAATTGTGTCTTCAGAGGCAAGGCGAATGAAGATTCAAACACTCATCTAATGGATTTTGAGAAAATTATGAACACCTTACAGTGCAATGGAGTATCAAAAGATGTAGTCTATTTAAGGGCCCTTTCACTAAAGGATGATGAGAAACACTGGCTACGAAGCTTACCAACTGGGTCTACCAGGACATGGGAAGACATGACTAAAACATTCCTCGAAAAATACTTCTCGTCGACAAAAACGGGGAAATTTAGAAGAGAAATCCATAACTTCTGCCAAAAGGACATAGAAATAGTTTTCGAGGCATGCGAGAAGTTCAAGGAGATATTCAGGAAATGTCAGCATAATGGAATTGAATTGTGGGTGCAACTCCAGGATTTTTGAGATGGACTAACACCTTCCTCACGAGGAACGCTGAGCAATGGAGTTGGAGGTCCTTTAATGAAGAAAACTCCTCAGGAGATTGTTGTGATTCTTGATGTGCTATCTGAAGATGCAAACCAATGGCCTACTGAAAGAAGCAAAAGAAGAAAAGTAGTTGCGATACATCAGGCGGAATCCAATATCTCAATGCAGGTTCAACTCGATTCAATGGTAAGGGAGATCAGAAAGTTGACCTTAGTTAAGGTCCAAAATCAGCCACCAACAATTTGTGATTTTTGTGGGATGTGCCACCCAATACATCAGTGTTAGGCCTCAGCTGCAAATGGGGTGGTGAATGATGTGGGAAGTTTGACAGAGAAAACTATCAAGGCGGAAACAATTTCAACTCCATGGGCCAGAGGCACCCCTATTTTTCATGGAGTTCACCTGGTGGTAATTTGAATTTATGGCAACAAAATAATCCTAGACCCCAGGAATAAGGAGCTCCAGGTTTTCTAAATTAGGAGAGGCAGCCTCAATAGACCAATCAGTATAGAATAGAAGATCTAATGAAGGCCTTTATTGATAAGACAGAAGAGAGACTTGAAACTCATGGAACAACCATTCAGAACTTAGAAAGACAGGTGGGACAACTTGCTATTCTATTATCTGAGAGGGCTACATGAACTCTTCATGCTAATACCAAAAGGAATCCAAAAGAAATAATAAATGTGGTGTCTTTAAGAAGTGGCCAATTATTGAAGGACCCCATCACAAAACAAAAGAGTGAGTTGCTTGAAAGACAAGTGGAGGGCAGAAAAATAACAAGAATCAAGAAGGTGAAGTGTGGGTAAATTCAGATGATGGTGTGAAGAAGAAGAGGAACACTAGAGCTCCATATATGCCTGCTCTAAAGGTAAGAAGAGGAAGAGGAAGACTGGAGCTCTAAAAATCAAGAAGGTGAAGTGAGGGTAAATTCAATAGTTGAGGATACTGAGGAAAGCAAATATATGCATGCTCTACCTTTTACCGGAAGCAAAGAAGAGAGAAGCTGGACAAATAATTTGGGTATTTTCTAGAAGTACTCAAGTAGGTGCATGTTAATCTACCTTTCACAGAACTACTCTCACAGATGTTAGCATATGCCAAGTTCTTGTCCAACAAGCGGAAAGTGGAAGAAATATCGATTGTCACGCTCACAAAGCATTATAGTGCTATTCTACAAAATAAGCTCCCTCAAAAGTGTGGAGATCCAGGAATTTTCACTATACATTGCTCTTTAGGAAGTACTAACTTTGAAAAATCTTTGTGTGATTCAATGCTTCTATTAATCTTATGCCCTTGTCTTTTTTCAGGAAACTTGAGAAAGAAAGTGGAGCAATCAGATATGTACCTGTGTCTTTGTAGCTGGCGGATCAGACCACAATAATACCTGAAATAATATTGGAAGATGTGCTAGTTCAGGTGGACAAATCTGCATTTCCTTTGGACTTCATCGTGGTGAATATGGAAGAGAATAAGGAGGTCCCGCTGATTTTAGAGAGACCTTTCTTTGCTACGGGTAAATCTATTCTGGATATACAGGAAAGGTAGCTCAAGCTATGAGTGGGGGAAGACAGAGTGGTGTTCAAGATGAAGGAAGTAATAGGGGCACCTTGAGATGAGTCGACTGCGTACTCTTAATTCAAGGCAAAGGCCCTAAAGTAGTGAGCTGAAAAAGGGTAAGCATGATAAGTGTGGGGTGTGCCCGAAGAAGACAAAAAAGAAAATCTCGACATGGTTGTGTGCAGTGGGTTGGGCGTGCAAGGTAAATCCCGACATTGATTCAGACCCAGACTAGATGATTCAGAGGAGTTTCCTATACCTCTTGCTTTTTCTTTGTGTGTCATGGGGACATGCCACAATTTAAAGTGTAGAGCGGGGGATGCAAATATATATATGTGTGTTTGTTTTTCGTCTTCTTATCTGTGTATGTGTTTTCGTCATTGTTTTGTTTGGAAATTTATTTTGACTTTTCCCCACGATGGATTTCCTCGACTGTTTTCTTGAGGAATTAAAGTCGAGGAAGAAAAAAAATTCTTTCATTTTATTTTATTTTTTTAGATAGTGTAACAATTTCCCCTTGATTTTTCTTTGTGCCACGAATTTTTTTTGCAAGGGTTTTGCTTGAACGAGGTATAGTTAGTTTTTTTTGTTAGTAATAGAGAAGTCTTGTGCTATGATGTTAAATGAAAATAACTTGTTTTAACTCTGTTATACCTTGAGAGCAGTGAGTGCCTTAGTTATAACGCATAGACTCAGTTCTTGATTCGTGGATAAGTGCCTTAAATTATTTGATTGTGACTTTGCTTAACTGCTTTAACTAGAGAGTCGGGATAGATCCGATCCTGAGTGAGTTATGTGCCAATGTGTAAGTGAATTTATTGTTGATATTATGTGCATTACATTTGATATCTAGAACTTGCCCCGTGTGTTTGCAAAGCAAAATAGCAGTCTTTTTCAGTCTAGGATGTGATAGAGGCCTTTTTTTGTTGAACCAGTTATATGCTTTAACCCACCTAAATAATGCGTATCTTAGTTAGCCTCTTTGAGCCTGTAATCCTATTTCTTTAGCAACCACACTACAAGCCCGACCCATTTAATTGAATTGATTATCTGTTTGAACCTTTTACATCTCTTGAGCACTTGAAATTGTTATGAGCTTGTTAAAAGCTAAGTGGAGGTATGATTCGGTTTTTGAGTTTCCTATTTCTTTAGCAACCACACTACAAGCCTGACCCCTTTATTTGAATTGATTATCTGTTTGAACCTTTTACATCTCTTGAGCACTTGAAACTGTTATGAGCTTGTTAAAAGCTAAGTAGAGGTATGATTGGGTTTTTGAGTGGAACATAGAAATTTGGAGAAAGGTGCACTATTTTGAAAGAAAAAAAAGTGAGAGCTACTTATAGAGAATTAAAAAAATAATCAGAACTTAGAAAGAAAAGAAATAAAAAAATTTGGTGTTTGTATATATTATAAAGTTGGTGTTCGTATATATTATAAAGAAAAATTTTCCTTACTAGTGGTAAATCTTGCTTTGTTTGTGATTAAAGAATTGAGAGCTTGGTGCTAGTATGTTGTGGGGGTTGGGAAAGTTTTGTTCAACTCAAGTGTGGGGTTGAATTTGTGGAAGTGTGGGGCTAAAGTGCTTAGAGAGGTGTAGTCACTATATCCAAATGTATCATACCTGTCCCGCAGCCTACATTACAACTGATTAAAGTCTTACTCGATCCTTGACTAAATGAGCTCGAATTAGTCGAGTATTACACTATGGGCAAGCCTATGGTACGTCTTTTATGGCACATGAATGTTATTTCTGAGAGTGAGTGGATGCTTTCTATATTGAGTTTCTAATTATTCTTGAAATTTATTGTGTATGGAACTACTCTCTATTTTTGGTGTGAAGGCACATGATTTGCGAAGGAAAGGTCACGTCTTTGGCCTCTCTATTAGAGTAAGTGAGCAAGTTTTGAAAATTATGTGGTGTTTGTGAGTTGAGTCTTGAGGCTAGGATGTTATGGCATGGTGCTTACTCTGCTTTAAATATTCTTGGCATGACGGTTTAGGAAAGTTGTTTGATGAAAAAGTCGTCTCTATGTGAAGTTTAGTTTGATTGCTCGAGGACGAGCAATGATTTAAGTGTGGGGTGTTGATGGCAGGCGAGGAACCCGTGGCACTCCAATTATTGCGCTTTATTCATGCTTGAGATTAAATGATGATTTGTATTTATTACATGTTTTATGCCTTGTAGGAGATGATTACGAGTTAAGAAGATATTCTGGAGCTAAATTGAATAATTTGGAGTTTTGAAGTCTGGGTAAAAGCCCAAAGAATTAAGCCAGGATAGTGTTTGGAGTTTGAGGACCAAGTCTGGATGTCAAAAAGTAAGGAAAAAAATTCTACTCTGAGAATTTTGCACTACCACGCCACATGGGGCGCCGCGAGGCGCGGCATGGCAGTGCAAAGTGGCATGTCTGACAAAAATCTGCTCTCTGAAAAGTTTCACTAGCGTGACGCAGGGCGCGACGCGGCAGTGTATTTTTGTTGTCCAATTTTTTCAATTTGGCTTGGAAAGGGTAGTATCATTCGGGCCCGTTCCTACATGATATAAATATATCAAAAATATAATTTTTTAGAGTACTTTTGACCTATGGAGGATCGAGAGAGCATTGGAGGCTTCAAGACACAAGAATGCATCATCTTTCCACAAATTCGATACGGGAGTTTGAATGATAACGTTTGATTGATTTTTTCTTATTCTTTAACTCTATTTATGATGATTTCCTCCATGATTATGGAATATTTCACCTTAGGATTCGACATGATTTACTGACTTGATTATTATCTATGGATTTGAGTATTATTGATTGCTTGAATTTGTTGGGAGAGCTTTAACTCTAGTTGTAATTTTATTTATTATCATGTTTAATCGGTAGAGGAGCATAATATTACATATTATCGTAACGCATGCCTTAATTTATTTTGATAATTCATTAAAGTAATCGAAAGAGCTTTGTGATCTACCATTTGAATTAAAATTGAGAAATATTCACGAAAAGTTTCTCTTAGATAATTCTTACCAATAGCTTCTTGCAAGTTTCACCGCACTTTATATTAGCTCATTTGAACGGTTTATGTTTAATCGAGAGAGGAACTAAATCAGAATAATAGGATAATAAAATGTTGAATTCGAGAGAATCAATAAAACATTAAGAGTGAAATTTAACAGTATCAAATCCAGGATAACAATCTTGCGCCTATCATGTCATGACCTTTATTCCTCGCAATGATAACAATGCAAGTTTGCTACTCTCTAGTTCTCCGTGATTAATTATTAATTGCTTTAATTTTAGTTTGTTTCTTTAGTATTAATCATTCCAAATCAAAGTGTTGAACATCCTGAATAGCGTTTAAGCCAGAAAGTACTTGAACATTATTTAAATCCAATCCCTATGGAGACGATAATTATACTATACTATTTTTGACTAGCAAGCTTCAATTTCATATTGTGTTTTACACTCATTAATTACTTTATATAATTATATTATATTTTGAATACCCTTTAATAGTTGAGTGAGGCACCCCAGTGGTCTATAATATTCAAAGTGAGGTGTTCACGAGTTCAAATCTCTGTTAAACTATTTATATTTGCCCATTTGTTTGCCAAAACTAAACATAGACTACAAATGTTCAATCTAAAAATGTTCTAGTAAATAATTCTTAAAATTAATTCTTTTGTGTAAAACAACTAATCTTAAAAGTAATTTAAAATTAAATATTATTTCTTAAATGAATTATAAAATTAAAAAAGTTAAGCTCTACAAAAATTTCGTCAACAAAAACTTTACATACTACAAATCCTTTGGTCTGTTTCTTTCATTGGTTATATGCTTACTTTTATCAGTGAAATTTATATTGTTATATTTTTATGTTAGTTTTGCTTATAAAATTATAGTTCTTTTATAAATAATTTTATTATTTTAGCTAAATGTTGCGTACTTTTAGGGCAACTCAACAAGGTTGGTGCCTTAAAGCCAAACCTTGATGAGAGGCCTTAATTTTTTTGAAAGAAAAAATTCGTATGTATTTCTATTTGAAATCTATTTTCTAACTTTTGATATATTATTCTTTATAATCAATTTCTTCTTAATAATTTTTAGTTGATAATATATGTCGCTAATCTATTTAATCTCTCTTTAACATTATTGATCTTAGGTAATATGCGTTATTGTATAAACAAAATATAGTCATATACAAAGAATCAAGTCTTTTTATCAATTGAATATGTCGATCATAATATTATCATCTACTTGTATATTTCTCATAATATTTTTAATTCGAAAAATAGTCTACCATCGACATCAGGGTGATTATTATATTTTAAGAAACTTTCAAGGTAAAGAATTTTTTTTTTTTTAAAATTCTCATCCCCTGATCTTATTTTAGCACTAAGTAGAAAATCTAAAATATTTTTTTATACTTCGAATTATTCCAATTATTTTGAAGCTTTATGTTCCTTTCTATTAAAATTATATATTTTACTTTAAAATACTCAATTTTAAAAAAAAATTAATTCATAAACTTATTACTAGTAAAATTGGGTCTCCTAAAATTTGGGGGCCTAACACACTTGTTTTACTCGCGTCACCCTTCAGCCGACTCTACTTACTTTGATTTAAAAACTTTGGCGCACAATATAAAAAAAATTTATCAACTTTTTTAAAGTTTGAACATCCTTAATGAGATTTTTGACTACGCTACTGTAGACACCTCATGGGCGAGACATAGTGCTGACTTAAAACATACTTTGAATGATGTTCGAGTATTCAATAGGTTGAATAAGGTTTAGTTGAGGTGTCAAAATAAAAGCTAGAGCCAACTTCAAAGGGGCCATCTATATATTTGGCCTTAAATTTAAGTTATAATAGTAATGTAAATATTTTGTCTCTAATATGTGTAACCTGTAAGGTACATAGCTGTAGTTGTTTTTGTCATTTCTATTTGTCGTTTAAGATTTTTAAAAAAATTATTTAAAATTTTAATAGTGTTATAATCATAAAAGGTACTCCATGTAACTAAATTATCTTTGTCTTTCGTAAAATGAGTTATTAATGATTACTGTATATGCTTTATTAGATTAGAAAGGTTGTGTACGGAGTAAAATAATCAATGTTTTCTTGGTTTTCTAAGAAGATAATTTTGATAAAAAACATAAATTTCGCTAAAGAAGAAATGAAAGGGACAAGAGAAGTAAACATAAATTTCCCCTCTAGACTACTAATTCACGTAGATATGAACTACAACCTACTAATTCAAGTTAATCAGTAACTTGATAGTGTAACTAATGAAATTAGTAAGCAAGAGTTAAGCCTTCATCACGAATAGACAACCTTGTTAGAGAGTCTACCAAAACTTAATATTAAACAAAGATTTCTAAAACCAATAATAACTATAAGAAATGAATTCATCCTACATTTATCATATTTCTTTACTACTAAAAAAAATTGAATCAGCTATGGACGTGTTTGCTAATATGTCACTAAATCTCTTGAAACTAATGAAATATTTAATCTGTCGCTAAGTAGAAGTAGTGACGAATTTTATTGTTTAGCTATTGAATTTGTTCGTCACTAATTTTTTTTTTTTTTTTTGTAGTAACATATATTTTATCATATATTCGAGGGTAACTAGGATTTAAATTCTAGCTGAAACAAAAGAAGCGCAGATAATTTTTATAATTAGTCTAACTTTGATGGATAAAGTTATATCGTATTGTACATGTGGATGAAATAGTCGAGATAAGCACAGTATAACCAAGCACCTATGATATTAAAAAAAACATATATTGTATCACGTGCTGCATGATAGTTTGACCCATAAGAGTCCATGTGGGCGCCATTCCACTCTAACACCCCTCTCATTAGGGGCCGGCGTATTGACGGCGTTAGTTTTATAACGGCAAGGAGATAAATTAAATATATAATGAGCAAAAGTTAGATAATATGTTCTACTACTAATAAATAAATGAGAAAAATTAAAAGAAGATGGCGAAAGTGACATTCTTTTTCTTTGCTCACAAAACGTGTATAGTAGGTTCAAAGCCTTGACTAATAATTTTGACCCCATCTAATCTTCTAAGCAAGTGGTATAAACTTTGACTTTGTTAACATCTTTTAACTATCCTTCAAAGTTTAGAATTTAATTAGAATAATTGTTCGGTTCAATATGTTTATATATGCATGAATCTGAGAAGACAAGTTCAATGCTAAAGAGTTTTTATTTCTTTTCTTATTACATATTTAGTATGGAGTAGGGAAGGTTGAACCAATTTGAGTTAATTAAGTGATCAACAAATTTCAACTTAGCTGTAATATAATACCTTTTTTTTTAATAGCAAAAAAGTACATGGGGGAATTAAAGTAAAGGGCACCCCTATGGAAGGGAAAAATAGATAAATTGTGCCCTATTGTACAAGTTTGTTATAATAGTTTGTAGTCGTTGTTAGTGTATATTGAACGTATAACAAATGTATAATCAATATAGAATACATAATATACATCCATCATGAGACACTGCATACATTACGTACCGACTAAATTTGTAACAGAATTAAAGACTAGGAATACTTTTTGTTCTAGACTTTAATTTATTGGGCTGTTGTATAGTGTAAAAGTCCCTTTTTGGCCCTGCTATATGTATATTACACAGTTGTAAACCAATTAAGTGATTTAATGACATTTGATAGTACCCTTTTTCTTTGGTAAAAAATTGCCACAAGTCCATTATTTTTGTTGCTTACTGTTTCCAGATTTTGCGCAGTTGCTAAAAAATAGTAAAATAGGTTACTTTGAAGATAAGAAAAACCATTATTGCACTCCAAGTTATGGACCTACATTCTTCTGCATTCTAGAGATTTTTTATTTAAAATAAATTAAGAAATAAACAACACTGCAATTTTTAAAATACCAACAAAGGAAACGCCACAACAGAAGCAACAAAGCCTCTTTCTTTTCTTTATCACTTAGCTTTGCTGAGATCGAAACCCAATTTGCTTTAAAAAGAAGGAAAAAAAAACGTATCTTTGAACCTTGTTATTATACTCTTATCTCATTAGGTCAAATAGCAAAAATTTTATAACAAAAATAGTAAAATTAACTAGTGAGAGTGCTTTGGTACACGGGTTAAAAAACTGTCAAGTTCATAGGGGTCTCGAGATATTATGCCTTAAATTTATTTATCGTTTAATGATGATATCAGTTTAGGATTCCAAGTCAGATTATATATAACTCTTAATTTTTTTAGAAATAAAATATTGGTATTTTTTAAATTTATCCAAAGCCAGTAATGTTAACATAACCTCTTTAGATACATTACATGAGTAAAAGTAAATTCTAGCTAGTTTAATTATTCGACATCAAGGGCTAAATTTTCAGCATTAACTACTTAATTAATTCTGAAATCAACATGACAATTTGCATACATATGAATCTTCCCATGTGATGAGATTGAAATAGCAATAGTTGGCAATGAATATGCTCACTGCACCTTCATGTTTCACCATGTGCCTAATCAAATTTCACAAAGGCCACTCATAATTTATATTTTAAGAGTTCATATAAAAATAAATAGACAACTCTACGGTCTTGTCAATACTCAGCACTTACAAAAAATACTAAGATTAGAAGATATTCTTAAGACAATCTTCGCACCTTTTACGTTAATTGTTTCAATTTTATTTTTGTTTTCACTTTATTTTAAATATCTGTTTTTTTTGCGTAAATCTTGTTGTTAAAGTGTTCTTGGTTCTCTTTATAGTATTGCCTAACTTCTTAAAGTAGTGGATAAAGAGAAAAAGACACGAATGCATCAAAAGTTGGAAGCATGGGTTATCCATTAATTAATCATTAGTTGATTACTGAAAAAAGATAGTTGATTCACCTTTTCCAGGAAAGTAGTTGGTATTTTTTTTGCTATTTCGTTCAATCTAATGAAGAAACATAAGGAAATTTTCTTAGCTTTTTCCATCTTGAAGGAGTTAAAAAAAGATGATACGTATATATGATGTATTACAACAATAATATATTCAGCTGATGAATGTAATATGTATACAAACTTTACCCCTACCTTTTGAGAATAAAATAATTTTTTTTTATGGACTTAATCAATTTAAAAAAACTCGATATTTGATGCATTCTTCTTAGGAAAAATGACATAGATTGATGAATGCTTTTAGGAAGAAAACAAGAGCTTATATAAATTCGATATCTATATAAAATCAATAAATGAATGACTAGTAATACACTATAAGACACTTTGACATATGTCTTCAAAGTAGACCGAAATATTAAGCTTTTTTGTTTGAAATTCATTTTAATGCTCCTACTAGTATAGACAGCTTTTATTTTTTTCTTGATTTTTGTCTTATCAAATTTTGTAAGGGTTTTAATATAAGTATTTTGGAAACGAACCATAATCGGATTATTTATTAGCTATACATCATATTGTATAATCGACTACTAGCAGTTAGAATAATACTACATGGCATCTAAGTTGACATGGTCCAAAATGAGGGAGCCAAATACGAGACACTGGGCCAAAGCATGAGATGTGGCCATATGTTGGTTGGACATATTAGATTTAGAATTTAGGGGGCAAGTGCACAGATTGCCATTCCCAGAGATGCTATTTAGAGATTCATTAGTATTTATCTTGTCTTGATATTTTAAACTAAAATTTTTAACTTTAGGACAATTCAGAATATTTTGTCTCAAAAATTTGAACTGAAAAATCGAAATTCAGGATGTACTGACTAATTTTTAAATAGCAGCCCTTTAGAGTGACTACCTGTTGTTATTTCTATATATATATATATATATGTATTGACATAGTAAAGCATTTCTTTTTAAATGTGTGTATTATAATTTCTCGTAGTTGATAACCATATATTACTTTCTTTACACATTATTAGTTTATTTTTTAAGAATAATTATTTGTAATTATTTTTTAGACAACGTTTGTGCATAGAAATTAAACCGACTTAGATTTTTGTCATTTGATGCAAGAACACTGGTTAGAACAAAGTACTCTGTTGAAGTTTGATGAAACAAATGCACGAGGTCAAAGCATTGGATATGGCCATAAGTTGGTTGGACATTTTCTAATTTAATATTTTAAGTAAGCATCATTTGTCCTAAACTGTACTAATATTTGTATTTTCTTTTCCATTCACATAATAATCACCCTTAATAACTAAATTTCCACCTTTATTTTCCACAGTCTAATACCAAAAATTAGAAGGGAAAATAAAACTAATAATTCATTTGTTTTCTAAACAATATATCTTTGCAATTTTTACTATAATCCCCTTACCTTAGGCCATGTCCAAGGCTAGTGCGACGTATCTTTGTACTAGGACTCAAATTCAAACTGGTGACACCACATTTGCAAAAATTAATATAAGAAACTAGTCATAAATATTACACGAAAATGTTAATAGCGCCAAAGTAGAGAATAAAAATAAAAACTTAAAAGTATCATCAAAGTTGGGAAATGGTCAACTTTGGATAAATTAAATTTCACTAAATAGAGCAAGGGAATGGTCTACTGCTTCTACTAGGGTGTTCAAATCACTACATAGTTGACCATCGGTTCATTTTCCTACTATGAAGCTATTAGATCATTTTTTGTTTTTATTGTGTAAAATTTAGCCATATAAAAGGATCAACTCATAGAAGACAAAGTCCACTTTTTAAACATCATTCTTTTTGTCTAGTACACAAAGCATCCCACATTTACATATGATACGTACAGGAAAGAGCCGCACCTAGAGGTGTGAAATAGACAGCTATCCTAATGCAAGTATTAGTGGTTGCTTCTACGGCTCGAACTCGTAACCTATAGGTCAAACGAAAATAACTTTACTGTTGTTCCAAGATTCCCCTTCTTTTTATCTGATTTGGGAAAAAAAGAAAAAAAGTTCAAATATTACTCTTCAAGTTTATTTTTTGTTACACTTGTGGTATGACATATTGCACTGACTTGTCTTAGTTTGATTTTTTTGTAATCAAATCACTTTTAGAGGATAAAGGTCCTATACAAATTCTTTTTTGCTATTTTATCATTTTTATAGAGAAAAAATATGTTAGAAGATCCTAGGAGTATGTTTAATTATCGTTTCTAGCTTCTACAATGTGTTATTTTTCTGATTTCCCCTAATGATTTATTTAACAATTTCAAGTCGTAGAAGAGTGAGCAATCATCTTATGGCCAATATTCAGAATTTAGGTCACTTTTTGCCTAATGTTCGTAGTTTATTATATGTATCCTTTAAACTTGGGTCATTTTTGTGTGTGAATATTTTAGGTAAATTACTACCCAAAAATCGCTGTTTATTATGTGTGTCTTTTCACCTAAATATATGAGTCAACAGTCAAAGGTACTAAATGCGTATGTATCTATTACGAGTACTTTAAATTTGTCCAAAGAAAGAAGGATGATAAAAATTTATCCGCTTATGTTTACACCAAATGAATAGATACATAACATATGTTTGTTTATAGATCTATTTAATTTAATTAGTTAATTAATATTTATTAAATTACATAACTTAATAAATTGATGTACTTTGGTGTAAACATCGAATATGAGTAAATTTTTACCGACAGAAATCTTCTAATTAGAAGAATACTTCCTCCTAACATAGGAAAGAAAAGCAATAAAGTACGAGAAAATAGAAAAAACAGTAGGAATATTTGAAACTCTTTGGTTTATCCACTCATTGTTTCCACAAAGTTCACAGCTTATGAGCAGTATATTATTAGCAACTTTTGCCCCAGGAAAATGATCACCTTTTAGCCAAAAATACGATATTTTAAAGAGGAATTAACTTAAATAGTCACTCATTCAATCACTTAAACTAAAATTTTATATATATATATATATATATATATATATATATATTTTATATAATAATATATAATCTTGTATAATCTATATAAACTGGCTATATAAAATAAATAATGAATTCGACATGCTATTTCTGTAAAGATCTGTCTTATATAGATCGTGACTGGGTCATGTACTAAGCATGAACTAGTATTATTGGAGATTTGTTTATTATATATTGTGATGGGAAATAAATCATTAATTAGTCAAATTTGTAAAGGTGGATCTGTAGACGATTCTACATCCATTTCATTACCTAGTACTGAGGTTAATCCCAATATTCATTTAAAAAGCGGTTAATTATGTGGTGTAGGGCTGTCCAAGTATAACTTTTGGTCCAATCAGATCTAGCTTAAATTTTATTGAAAGTTTGAACCACCATTCGAGGGCCCCACCCCACTCCAAGTATGGTTAATCCATTTTAACTTCAAATTCTCTTTTCTCGATAATGTAGAGAAAGTTAGTCATTGGTATTCGTATCGAATCAATGGGTAAGTCCATTGTGGGATAAAACTTTCCTGATTCAAGAAATTTCATTTTTTTAAGATTCAAACCCGAGTCCTCGATTCCTATTATTCCACCACATACTCACTCTGGTGGTATCTAATCTTCCACAATCCGAGTTCCAATGGATGATTTCAAATTCTGTTGACACATAATAACATGGACTTCTATTAGCCCCCACACCACCTCCATTTCTCCTATTAAATTACACTATTGGTTAACATCATATCTTATCTCCTTTAAATTCTCTCTCAATAGATAATATTGATTCATTTTGCAAGTCTGCACTATATTAAATTAAACGAAAAATCCGCACTTTTTCTTTGAACAGAAAAGATGTTTGCCAATTCCAACTACAAGATATACTTGGAGCTAGCTCAAAGTGTTTCGTACTTCTTACTGGGTTGTACTACCTTTTTTTTTGAATTTTATAGCTTTAAACATGTCTTTCAAATCAAACATTGAAGCTAATACATCGTAGTACCCAATTAATATCTCATTCACATAAACTCAAACTAGTTTGAAAAGAATCAATTCTAGTTAGACTAAAAATCATTTTCTGCATTCTCACTTATTAGTTGATCCTTATTCACCAAGTAAAAAACCTTTTAAAACACATCCTATTTTAGGCACCAAAAGATGATTTAAAGGGGATATCTCAATGAACATATTTTCATTTTGTAAACATCAGTTCGAAAAATGCACCGCAGTTCAAAAGACTTTTAAATAATTCATACGTGCCCAGTATTAAACCTCGATACGACTTTTCATCAAATTCTGATATGAAAAAGAAAAATACACACACTCCATTAGTACAAAAACAACAACAAAAAACTCAATGTAATCCCACATATAAGAAAATATATCACAAAAGCTTTCTTTTCCTTTCAAATTCACGTCTATCTTTTTTGTATAACCAAAAAGTTCTCGAAGGCCACCAAACAACTTAAAAATCAATGGATAATAAATCTACCTTCTACCCTTCTATAACCCGCACATCACTGTGCTCTTATCACTAGACTAGGAGCCTTCAAATGTCAATCTTTTATCTTGCAAGGGAAATACCTCTGATCTCAAAATTCCAATTTATAGATCTCTTAGGTAAAAAGAGAAATGCTTCTGATATATTTACACAAGGGTAAGAGATTTACAAGCAAGATTATCCTTAAAAAAACAATACACAGCGCCATCAAAGGGTCGGGCAATACAGCTTTGGTGTTTGTTAATTTTTTTCATAAGAAATTTTACAACATGCAGACCTGATAATACACCAACATCCCAACAATCTCTTTCCTACATATAAAACAGGAACCTGAGGGACTATTCTCAGAGACATTAATCAAGCAGCCAAGTATAGAATGGCAAACTAAAGTTTTAAAGATTCCCTTAGGTTTCAGATAATACCTTTTCTAACTGAATACTGAAGTAGCGGCTGATGAGTTAATTTAAATTGTGCAACTTATGTAATTATACAGAAAATCAGATACATAGCAAGATTCAAGAAGTGCATTCAATACTCATTTCCTTTCAACAATACTCTAGTCAATCATAAGGGAAAATTTGATTGTTTATCGTTATGAAGGAAAGACGAACAAATGTGAAAGAAATTATAAAGCAAAATCTTGAATTCCTCTTCTAGAAGATCAGCCAAATAAATTACCTAATTGATCCTTCAGAAATGGATGCAACTTTGCAAACACCAGCTGAAGTGGTGAATGGCAAATCTTTATAGCAAGCGACCAGCTCCTTATTTGAGTGCAGGTCCACCAGAAGAGTTTCCCAAACCTTCTTCTTAGGGTTCAAGACATCATCCGGAGTGCCATCAAACCCAGGAAACGTTACTCTTTCACCAATGGCAGCATCTTTAGGTGGCTCAACTAATTCAACCTGACATGCAACCATCATCATACTGCATAAGTTAACTTTCCAACTTTTCCTCTTTTCTGCCTTTTAGCTTTTGTTTTCTTTTCTCATTTCAACCATCTTATCTGTGTTAAAAAGTCATTAAGTGTGCTCCAGCAAAAACCTAGGGAAAAAATCTCCAAGAGTAATTAAGTGGTCAATTTCCCTTTCTATTAATGATTATACTGGCAGAAATTTTAGAAATACATACATAAACATATGTCAGTTATACAGTAAATTGACTGGTAGTGGCCACATGTAAATTACACAATAAGTTGGTAGTATTGCCGCTACATCTTCCTTTTTTATGACGATGATCTCCGGACTAGCATGTGCGCACCTCGACTATTCCACAAGATGCCTGCAACCTCCCACCAACACAGGTATCCACCAAAGCTTTAATAGGAAGAAAACATCTAGTGCTTTTTGCTTTCGCTGGGATTGAACCTGAGACCTCATGGTTCTCACCAAAAATAACGCAGCGGAAGAAGCTACATCTACCTTAGACATTCTATTTAGATGGTCTTATACAATGGCATACCTCAACAAATTTTCCATGTCATCTATACGAAAAAACTTGGCACATGCTTCAGTATTTTGTGCATCAAAATTTGCCAAATTGCACATACAATATTTAACTGTAGCTACTTCACCCAAAAAGTCAACAGTGTTTGGTCTACATTAACCCTGAATACTCCTTTACGGAGGGAATATGTAAACCTCCTTTTGACCCAAATTTCCACACTCTACATGTCTTTTCTCATTTGGCATCTCAATCAGAGCTAGCTCTATGTGTATTGTTAGGTAGGTATCCTAAATTGGTCCTATTTACTATCAACAGAGTGGTGATGATCAAGGAAGTCCATGCAATTGGGACAACAAGAAAAATGGAAGAACCATTTCTTGTTTTCCTGAATTATGCTGTGAAAATTCTCTCCTTTTTATGTATCCTCCTGGCAAGGCATATAGGCAATCTGTAGATAAATGGAATAAAAACAATAGGCCGTCACTTACCCTAGTGTGATCACTACTAGAAGCAGCAAGAACCATTGCCTGGGATTTTATGCCCCTCATGCTTGCTGGTTTTAGGTTGCATAGAACACAAACCTTCCGATTCTGTTAGAAAGATATCATTGTGAAAAATTTTGCTAGCTAACAACACATAGAGAAAGTGAAGAATGCAAACCTGCATCTCCTCCAGAGGAATATAATTTACAAGGCCACTAACAACAGTTCTGGGCTGAGCTTCACCAACATCAATCTCTTCAACATACAATGAATCAGCATCGGGATGTTTCTGTGCTCTTGTAATGAGACCAACACGAATATCGAGTCTGCTAATCGAAATTTCTGCTTCAACAGAGGCTGACCCCTTAGATTTGGCAACAGAAGGTTTTGTAGGACGTTCTTTCTTCTTATTAGCATCTGATTGAATAAGCAAAATTCGATGTGACCAGCAGTCCATGTAACGATTTGGTAAGAATTATTCTAGCATACAGCCATAAACCATTGGATAAAGAACCCCCCCCCCCCCCCCC
>MCJB01033120.1:166507-181371 GCA_002018475.1 Nicotiana obtusifolia | reverse complement strand
CCCCCCCATACAAGAAAAGGAAGCTCTTTAATTAGGAGTTACCATACATAATCAAAAGATATGTGTTACTATTCGAAAGAGCGGAATAGATATAAATGATTCACATAGCCGACCCCGATTAATTTAGGGTTGAGGCATAGCTGATTGATTAATGTGTTTGAGAGGTCTGGCATCAATGAAACAATGGTATGATTAACAGAGGTGGTGATGCATGTTGACTGATTTTGGTTTTGTGATATCAGGAGACTATCCAGAATAGACCTACAGAAGAAGAGCGTCCAGAAGGTGCAGCTACAGCATATCAGACATATTAAGAATGCCCGAAATTCCCCAACTAAATATTTTATTTGTAAAACCTTGGAGACTGATACAAAGTCACTGCATTTTTTGGTGAATGTAGATATTCAAAATCTCCAAACTCAGGAGAAAGGAAACAGCTAGTAGCATACTACATACTGAAAGAGAAAACATATAGGTAATATCTCTTACAAAAAGAAGTACCAAATAAGGTCCTCTGAGGACAAAAAGGCATTCCCAATTGAAGATATGCCATAAGATCCATTGAACAAAACAACATATAAAAAGTAAGGTGAACAACTGAACACTTTCCCGTCCATCTCTGAATGTTTTTTTTCCCATTTCTATTGTAACTTTTAATGAAAGTAAAAAAGATTGTAATCAGAAATTTCATTTGCGCTGAGGATCAGATACACTAGTTGTGTAAACACACTTTCTCCTGCCCCTATTGGGTGTGGTTCTGTCGTAATTGAAAATTTCTTTTATTGCAATTGGATTCTTACTTATCAGATGAGGGGGACAAGAAAAGTAAACATAAGTCACCAGAGATTTTTGCTTTGTTCAATTGATCAGTGATCTTCTTTGCCTCAGCTTCTGCCTTCAAATTCCTATCCGCTTGACTTCCGGCAAACTTCTCTCTGTAAAATTCAACTTCTTCATCTTTCTGCATATAAGCATGTTCAATCTTAGACAAAAATGAAAGAATGAATAAGACATGCAGTAAAGAACAAGATACTGCAATGCATTACCAGCTCCTTGAACAATGGTGCTGGTATTCCAATTTTGTGTCCTGCAGGTAGAATATGCCATGGTCGTTTGCTTTTTTCAATGTCACCTCTTTCATCAGCCAGTGAAACTTGTGTTTCAGGAGGAAAGTTCAGTTGCTTAAGCACCTGTCAATCGAAGGCGTAAGAGCATCAAACCATTGAGCACAGGGAGAACCTCAACCACAGGAAGACAAAAAAGCGTCAAACATGAGCACAGACAGAACCTCAGCCACAGTACAGAACTTAGACACAGTTAAATGCTGCAATGACGGTAACAGAGTTAATACCTCACGTGAAAAGGATGGTATAAATGGCTCTAAAAGACATGCAAGAAGATACACTAGGCCAGCAGCAGTGCTCATCACTATGGAACACGATGGCTTATCTTCCTTGTAAAGTTTCCAGAATTGACTCTCCTACAGAAAGAAGTATGATAAGTCTAAATTTAGGAGATTAAAGCAACCATGAGGCTAACAGCCATTACTGAAATTCAAAAGCAGGTTCTATTTCAAAAGAGAAAAATACAATGGCACGAGCAACTAATATATAAAAAAGAGACAGTTGGGAAGTATTTGACACGCTTACTTGCAAATAACCGTTTCCTTCTCCAGAAATAGACATAGCAATCCTCAAGCCTTGCTTCAATTTAACCTAAAAGAATTGCAGCGTATAAGGGTTATTCAGAACATAGAAAGGAAAGAAGAACCCAATTGAGATATAAAACACATGTAAGATACAACAACTACTATTATTACTACTAAGTCTCAACCTCAAACTAGTGACCTGCCAGCTATATGAATCCTCAATATCCATGTCACTACATTTAGACCAATCCCAATCCAATGCCCAATAATTTAGGTTCTCTTGACACAATTGGGTATACAAACCTTTAACGAGATTAAAAGACTACTTTTTTTAATGACAATGGTGTCCAGCCAGCTCCCGCACCTCGACTGTTGCACCAGGTACCTACTACCTCTAACCAGCACAGACACCGGGTAACTCTGCTCACCCAAGCTTAGGCAGATGGAAAGGAATCACCTAGTTTTGTTGTCTCTCCTGAGATTTGAACCTGAGATCTCATGGTTCTCCTTTCCCTTCATTGACCATTAGGCTACATCACCCAAGCTTAGGCAGATGGAAAGGAATCACCTAGTTTTGTTGTCTCTCCTAAGATTTGAACCTGAGATCTCATGGTTCTCCTTTCCCTTCATTGACCACTAGGCTACACCTTTGGGCGCAAATTAGAAGACTCCTAACAAACATTCAACCAAGAGGAATGTACTGACATGACTAAGCCTCAATCCAAAAGAATTAGTATCATCTATATGAACCTTTTTCTTTCATATTGCCGTACTTTTTAGATAGTAAAGTCATACAAAACACATGTAAGAAAAAAAAATTGAAATGAGTTCTATTCCATTAGAACTGGAAAGACCCCGTTAAAGCACTGTAGTTACCTTCTCCATAGCTTCTATATATTGCTCCACATAATTTCCAACTTTTTCACCCAAGGCCTTAGTTAAAGGGTGTGATTCAGCTCCTTCAGGATTGGGAATTATGGAACCATAACCAGAAACTGTATAAGCATATTTTCATAAATATCTGTTAGATTTCTGTAAGAAAAAGGACTAGATTATTTCCGGTTAACACTCCGAAACCAGAACAAACAACAAATTTCAGTCAAGAACTTTTCCGATTTTATCTTTCTAGCAGAAATAAGAATCTTCCCTTTTTCTCTTTATGAATATACCGGTAACAAGATTTTTTTTCGATCAGTGACCAGTAGCAAGATACTTTTAAAGCAAACATTAAGGAATCAAGGCAGTTATCCAAATCAGAAGCAACTTTCAGCCAAGAAATTTCCCCCCTTTTATCTTTCTTTATCTTTCTAGGGAAGAACAAGAAATATTTCCTCTCTGTTTTCTCTTCTCAATGATATACCAGCATTACAATCCAAGGTGGCAAGTAGATTTTTTGTTGTGATTCACAGGAAGAAGAAACAATAATTTTCATCAAATCAACAACAAGCAGTCAAGTAGACAATACCAGTAACACAAAAGCATGAAACAGCATAATAAACCATGCCACCTGATACATAAACCAGACTTACTGTAGGAAAATGAACACACGCGAAATAAGCTGCCAAAGCTTGGTGTAGTCAAAATGTTTTAAGAATTAAGATAAAACAGACACGAAACTAGCTGACAAGAGCAAAAGCATATCAAGAGGGGGAGACTATGTAAATATATCATAAAGATACATTTAGCTGACATACCCGGATCTTTTGCAATGAAACTTAGGACTCTATTGACGAAATTGCCTAAGTTGCTTAGCAACTCGCTGTTTAACTTTGCTTGTAAATCTGCCCAGCTAAACAAAGTGTCCGACACCTAGGTAACTGAAATCCATTAGTAATCATGCCTGTATAAAAGAGCATTATAGAATAGGGAATTATCAGGCAACAGAAGTTACAACCACCAAGAACCCACCTCTGGCCTGTTTGTCAGCAAGTAATATCTCCATACTTCTACAGGAATGTTTGTATCTTTTGCATCATTACCGAATACTCCTATGCCCTTACTCTTCGAGAACTTTCCTGATTATGACAAGCAAGAGACACGAGCAAAAATTCAAATGAGAAAAGCACTAACTCTGCAGTATGAACTGGTGTTTCCAGTATATTAAGTTCCAAGCAGCAAGAACATATGGACAATTTTCACGGCCTTATTTCCAACTAACCTGCTTCATAGTTCAAGTATTCTGTTACACTGATAGTCTTCATAAGAGTCCAGTTTTCACCAGTTCCAAGTAGCGTAGATGGGAAAATCACCTGGAAAATACAAAATTTACTTTCTTACATGTAATAGCCACTAACAGAAATAATATCACTATGGTTAAGCTTATCCTAGATAGTAACGGAGCTGGAAAATTCATGGCATTGGAACTCCCTAAGCATATTTCTCCAAGTCAATCATTCAACTGTAGTTCAATCTCAGATTAGTTGGGCTCAGCTATATGAGTTCTTTTTATTCATTATGATCTCTACCCTAGTCTGTTTAAATATCAGACTTGGAATCTTGACAAAACGGAAGAATGACTTATATGTTAACAAATATCCTCTATTAATAACACTGCTTCAATTTTATTATTTCTAATTATAGAAGAACTGATGATTGAATCTTCCTGCAGAAGCTCTTGACTGATTAAGATTAAACAAAAATAGAAGGAAAAAGATTCAAAACAAAGTTCTCATATGTGGTCAATTTCTTTCTTCTTTCTTCTTTCTTCTTTTTTCTGTATCCTAATTCCTATGTAAACTTTCGCACCCTCTACTAAAGAGGGAATTAAATATGTAAATCCCAAGCCACTACAAAAAATAGCCCTAAGTCTATTACAAGAGTAGTAAACAATTATCAAGGAAACCACTATCTCAGTATATTCAATTTGTCTCCATTATCTTTCATTCCAAGTACAGTAACCTGACTTTGTCGTATCAACCTCGTTTATACCACCAAAGGGATGATGATACTCTTATGGAGTTTATCTTTTTGATCAAGACTTTTATGAATTTTCAAGAACTTACAGTGTGAAAAGGCACATTATCTTTGCCCATAAACTGATAGAGCTCCACATTCTCTGGATTCTTCCACCACTTCTCCCACTCCGTTGTGTAGCATGATGTTATTGATACATATCCAATAGGAGCATCGAACCACACGTAGAAAACCTAATTACCAATAGATCAATAAATAATGTTGTTAAGAAAATCTAAATGTAATTGAACAGAAAAAACAAAATTGCTGCTTCGACTTATACCAACACAGGAATTGATAACAACAAGTGGAGTAATTATCTCTAAAGGTACAAGTTACAACCAAGTGTTATATATTCAGAAAGAACGGTAACCAGTTACAACTAACGGTTTTGCTCAATCAACCTTCTCCTTGTATTTTTCATGTGGAACTGGAACCCCCCATTTCAAATCTCTAGTTATACACCTTTGCTTTAGTCCTTCTCTAAGCCAGGCATTTGTTGTGTGGACAGCATTCTGACTCCATCCTCCAGCCACTGACATGTTGTTGACGTAAGTTTCTAATTTATCCTTCAGCAAAGGGAGCTCAAGGAACAAATGGTCTGTATCTCGTATGCAAGGGGTGTTACGACAAACCTGTAGAGTAAGCAAACTAAGACTTCAGTAGTAAGTACAATCATTATCACATTCTTGTATTGTTAATCCGACATGCTTTATGTCCTTGAAGTTCTTGGTATTTTAAAATTTCCAAATAAACGGTTGTTTAGCCTTTGTGACAAATAAGTCAAGTCTCATTCAAATTCCATCGGATGTGCCCGAAGGGACAAAAATAAGTCAAGTTTCTAGCCAAAAAATGCTCATTTTTTAAAAGAAACTAGATGATGAGAAGTACTTTCTTCGATAACCAGATGACGAGAAGTACTTTAACTATACTATATTAAGAAATACACATCTGGAAAAAGAGGAGAATAAAACCTTGCATCTTGGATCCTTCAGTTCAGTGGGATTTAAGAGTTTCCCACACTTCTCACATTGATCTCCACGTGCAGAATCATAGTTGCAACCTGGTGTCGGGCAGTTACCCTCTACAAGCCGGTCCGCCAAAAACTTTTTGCATGTGTCACAGTACGGCTGTGAAATAAACTTAGCTTCAGTAATAAATATGTCAAATTTGACGCATCAACTGAGTTTCGGGCTACTTCAATCTATGAGATATTTGAAGCCAAAGAGCTTAAGGCCTGGCAATAGCAGCACAGAACCAAGCATCTACCAGAAGATATACTTATTAAGAATTATATACCTGCTGCATAGTGTTCTCAGAGAGCCAATTATTCTCCCAAAGCTTGTTAAAGATCGCCTGACAAACTTCCGTCTGTTGTGGAGTAGACGTGCGTCCAAATTGATCGAAGCTTATATCAAACCATTTATAAACTTCTCTATGAATTGCATGGTATCTGCAAAACCGAGAAAACGAAGAAAGGACTTGTGAACAAAGCAATGCATGCTTAGCTCCAATACTGAAAAGTAAAGTCCCTACAATTTGTAACCGTCTATACCCAAAAAAAAAAAAAAAGGTGAAAGGATAAATTTTGCAAGGACTTAGGGAGAAAGAATGCAAAAATAATAATAATAATAATAATAATAATAATAATAATCATTATTTTTATTGTTATTACTATTAATCTATTACTACTATCATTTTGAGACAGCGAACTCTTTAGCTCTTGTTTCACAGAGACAACTGCCCAAGCTGATGAGGACCTTATTAGTAAGAGCTATTGAAAGAGACAGCATTGGTGAGCCTGCATTTTGTTCATGTACATGGAGGTCTTTATCATTTGTCATTGCCATTCATTTAAAACTCACAGTGTTGCTTCATTAATCAGTATCGCGAGTATTTCAGTTGACGTGATATTTATAAGTTTATTAAGATTTTCTTGTAGTTCAAGGTTGTGAACTTGTGATGACGTCAGTAATTTTGTGTTACATATGTTTGGGTAGTAATGGATATTACTCCCTTTATCCCAATTTGTTTGGCACCATCACTTTGTTTGTACGTCCCAAAAAAAAATTGACACCTTTTTGTGTTTAGAAACTCCTACTCCTATGTCCCAATTTATGTGATGCAATTAGGATTTAAAGAGTCAAACACGTTTTTCTTTGACCGCAATTCTTTTATATGCCTTTTAAATATTTTGAATTTGTTAATTAGTGTGACTTGCAGTACTTTTATGTAGTTTTCAAATATATAAATTTTATTTCAGAAAAGTTAAAGATTCTATGTCTGAATTTGAAGTCAACATTAAAGAGTTTGACTTTCAAATTTAAACTACATCACATAAATTTGGGATGAAGGAAGTGATATTTAACGTCTCACTTTGCCCTTAATGAGATGTTTTTCTAGAGGTTGGCATGAGTTATGTAGACCTTAGTTTTTTTTTTTTCTCTTTGTTTTTGTGATAAGGTATGATTCATTTGAACCATAGCGGAAGGAATTTGGTAGTTTATACATACTAGTTTCTCGACACGTGCTTTACATGTATATCCCGAGTCTTGTAGTACACTTTTTAAATTAATATCTATATTATTAAAGCAATGTTCAAGTAAATAATCATACAAGAAAGAATATCATAAATTTTTATGAATGATCAATGTGGGTCGTCGACTTGTTTGCCGACATCAAAATGATTGGATATCGTTTGAACCAACAAAGATGAACAATCAAAGTATAATCTCGAGGAGAAAGTGACGTTTCTTTAGTAGTATTATATTCCACTTCAGTCACCATTATAATAACCGTTAATGGTTTAATGAAATTCTATTCCTGAGATACAAGCCTACTCAAGAAATTAAAGTTGATTTTTTCTAACACCAAAACTCAACCAATATAATAAGAAATTTTTGGGAGATGGAGTAGAATATAAAAGAGAGAGGAGTACAATATACTATATACATTCAACGTTGGTAAGAAAAAAACGAATAAGAAATTGGTAGAATCAATAGGAAGAATAGCTCAGATCTTGTCATGATTGGCTTCATATAGATGACGCATTCAAAAACATCCAACGGTAAGACCAAACTTCAAAAACAGATGGACACAATCTAATTTTGAGGAGAACGTGACGTTTCTTTAGTAGTATTATATTCCACTTCAGTCACTGTTATAATAACCGCTAATGGTTTAACGAAATTCTATTACTGAGATACAATACCTACTCAAGAAATTAAAGTTGATTATGGCACTCTAAAATCTCTTTCTTATGCAAGACAGAAAGTGTAACTACTGAAGCTCTTTCAACTTGTCCTGTCTTTAGATAGGTATTGCGGTTAAGTCAGTTAACAAGATGAGAGTCAGAAAATTGAAATAAGAACTGTCAAGCGATTCTTGAATGCTTCTACTTATGTAGATGGAGTCCAGTACGCTACTATATATACTTAAAATTCCCAAGACAATATCGGGAGTACCCATCTTATGTGATATGTAACTAGATCGTCAAAGCAGTAACCGGAATAAAAGTTTTCCAAAATGGTGTCAACCGGTAATAGAATGTAGCTAGATAATTGATGCCACAACATCCAAAATATGTGGGATGGAGTTCATGGAACACTAACTTCACCTTCAAGGTCAGATAGTGCTACAGTGAACATCAATCCACTATCTAGCTCAAAATTAGCCTCATGAAATACTAACACTATTACTCGCGTAGCCCCTTTTTTTTTGTGCTATTTCTTTTTCTAACACCAAACTGAACCTAATAGAATAAGAAATTTTTGGAAGATGGAGTAGAATATAAAAGAGAGAGAGTAACAATATACTATATACATTCAACGTTGGTAAAAAAAAAAAAAACAAATAAGAAATTGGTAGAATCAATAGGAAGAATGGCTCAGATCTTGTCATGATTGGCTTCATATAGATGACACTTTCAAAAAAATCCAACGGTAAGACCAAACTTCAAAAACAGATGGACACAATCTTTTAGAAAAGACACTTCAAATAAGATTGCTTCTTCTTTCTAATAAATAATTATTTAGAAGAGTATTTAGGTCTTTTCACTTTTTAGTTTTGGGATTCCCACTTTTATAATGATATGCATAATTTTATGTCAAAAGGTCCTACTTTTTCAACTATGTATCTAGTCAAATCTTGTCAAACATTTTACTTTTCATAAGTGTTAGTTGCGGACTTGTGGTATGTAACTTAGACGAGATAAGAAAATATGGATAGTCCTAGAAATAGAAAAAACTCTGTCTACATTTCTGTAGAATTCCAGTAAGCTTGCTTTGGAGCCCTACCATCTTATCGCCGGTCAAGGCCCAAATTGGATTGTGACAATATCCAACCTTAATTAGTCAGAGATAGAGACCTTTCCTCTTGCATTAGTTGCACACTGCAAAACTCTCCATATTTAGATCCTTCTTCTTCTCGAAGCACCTCCAAGTGTTCAAATCCCATTTTTTAAAATTCTATCTCAACAACTTTACTTCTATGCTAAGATATAATCATGCGTTCCCATGACTACAAATGAGTCCCACCACCACTTAAGCATTCTCAAAGACCTTCAGTTCTTGAGAATATGGTGATTTCTTATACCACTATCCGCAACTTAGAATAGGGTTTATGGTTTGACACCGCTCTAGGGAGGGAGATTTGCCTGATAAGCCAGAAATCATCATCCCATTAGTTGAGAATTAAAATTTTGTCTATTCTCAATCTTGTCCTTTAGTTGTCCGCTTTAAAGTGTGTGACTTCCTCCATGTAAAGGAGGATCTAAAAATTATGTATGAACTTTGAAAAGTCTCTCACGGCTTTGGAATGTCTATATTGTCTATTCTTCTCTTCTCCAAGTTACGACATTGATGATTGATCTAACCTGCTATTACCCAAGAGTATAATTATGCTCCAGTGATAGAGTTCAAGTCCAAGATATGTCAAACGTTTTATTCCACGAAAAGAGATATCAAGAATGACTTGAATCCATGATGCTAGTCTTGAGTTTTTAACTGCTTCCTGGGACCTCTCTTATATGTTAAAACACGCCATATGATTCAGAGTGTTGTTAAAGGCACGTTGGAGATGTGTTTAAACTCTAAACTCTAGTGTAGCACAACATGGACACTTAACCTCACTTAAGCAGCAACGCAGTGTAGGTGCATGGCTCTGTCTTTTAAAATGGAGGTGTCAAACAATTTATAGCTGGCAAACAACTATACTAACTGTTAAGAAAATGTAATGGATGAGTATATCAATGATTAAGAATGAAAAATTAAAATTTTAGCATAAGAAAACTATCACAAATTCCAAATAAGAAACTTAAATTTGTATCTTTACATCTACCAAACAAACAAAAAAAATGCATCTTTAATACTCCCTCTTATTCCAATTTATGTGCTGCATTTTCCATTTTCGTCTCCAATAAAGAATGATAAGTTTTTATATTTAGAAATAATTTAACTTTAAGCTTTCGATTTTAACCATAATAAGATGATTTATAGCCACAGAAATATCTATGAGTTATTTAGGACTACAAGTTTCAAAAGTCTTTCTTTCTTTAAACTATGTGTCCAATCAAATTGAATCACGTAAAATGGTACGGAGGGAGTCCAAATGTGTATGAATATATTAATGTTTTAGTAATGAAACAAATAGACCCCATTAAAGTGAATTGTATATACAGGTCTCCTATACCCAATTCCAAGTCCCAACTAATTTGTGATTGCGATGCACTTAACTGATTTATTTAGTGCACATTCTGAGAAAAAATTGATGAATTTAATATAAAGGAAAGGTGCATTACTTGTCACAAATTTGCTTGGGAGTAGAATTTTCTTCCAAAGCTTTAGTTTCAGTAGCCGTGCCATATTCATCAGTACCACACATGTATATTGCATTGTAATCCCGAAGCCTACAGTATCTCGCGAACACGTCCGCACTCAACACACCTACAACAAACAAAAAACATAATTTGAATATAAAATGAGACATCAAAAGCAGAACAATGAGAGGGAAATAAGGTTTGAATTGCTGAGATTAATTACTTCCGATGATGTTTCCGAGGTGAGGAACGTTGTTGACGTATGGCAAAGCGCTTGTGATGAGGATATTCCGTTTGCCCGGTATCGGAAGTTTGGGAGTTGTCGGCGGCAGATAGTCGCCGTTGCCGGCGGTGGAAGAATCGCCCATTTCCGGCTAGGGTTTTAGATTGACTAGGGCTTTTTGCTTGCTTGGTTGGATTGCTTCTCTTTAGTTTTTGGGCCTTTGTTCTTAATCTGGTTTGGTTTACTTTTTTATTTTCCTTCTTTTAACATCTCATTTACTCTATTCTTGGAAAGGAAATCAAGAGAAAATTTATTTTCTTTGATCAATTTTAAACAATTTAATTAATTTTAGTTTATCGTTTTAAAATTAATTTATATATACTAAGTACTAACAGTATGTATTACATTACCAATATAGTTAAATATGTTGTATCAACTTATTTAACTGACTTTTCTCTTAACTAATCACTATTTACTATTTACTATTTACTATATACCGTTACATGTTCTCATATGTTATTGATTTGCTAGTATAAAGATTATATACCCATTAGTGTTTGTAAATGTTTGCCCTGGCTTCGGATAACAATTAAATTTGTGCGTGATTTTAAGGACACGTGATTTGGTTTGATACAAATAATAAATAATAGAATAGAGACTGAATTTAGTAAATAAATTGAGAGAGAATGCAAACCACAAGTCTAGAATAGCTTGGCCTTGATTGATTTCTTTAAGATGGACAAATATGAATCAAATGAATAAAGGAATAATAAGAGAATAGTTGTTTTGTGAGATCACTTTACAATTGCGTCTCCCATTTATATAGGGGGGGGGGGGAATAATTCTTATACAAGGTAAACTATCCCTTGATTTACTGATTTCAACGATCTCGTTGATTTTCGCCGTGATTCCCGCTGAGATATTTACGTATCACGGGATTTTTGATCCTTCCGTTACGCTTATCTGATAATTTTCCCCTAGGTTATTTCCCATAATCGACCTCGACAAACTCATCTCAGGTACCATGGCTTCGAGTTCCGATCCGATGGTGCTCGGCCTCGACCTTCAATCCTTGATGCCTCGATCCCGACCTGCCGAGCAGTAGTTATGGTTGATACCAACTTATAAATTCGAACCCGATTTACCCACACAAGCGGTCCGAGTTCGACCCCATACAGATAGTCCCCTCGTTTTTTAGAGAGTAATGATGAAAAACGACATGAGCCGCAACTTTTTGATTAGGTCAAATGGTGACATACTTATGGCGTGCGTGACACGGAATTCGGGGCGTCACATCAAAAGAAACGAAACATCACATTGACAAATGACAGTGGCATCGTGACGTACGTGGTACGTATCGAAAATGTCTCTTCAGAGACAAACTGGGGACAAACCTCTGCAACGTCTGCATGTGTTAATTAATGCTCCCTCATTTTGGGATGCGAACCGCCGTCTTTGAGCGGGTATAAATAGCCTTCTTTGTCTTCATCTTCAGGAGTTTGCGCTATCTGAACATTCTCTCTTTCAAGTTCTCTGAGTTTTCTTGCAAGTGATTCTCCCTTTTATTCTTATCTCATCCATGCATTTATTAGCTTCTTTAACTCCTGATTAACAATGGCAAAAACCTCTAAATCCGTCCCCCAGAAACAGACCCCTTCTTCTTCTCAACCTACTGAAGATCCTCAGCCTGTCGTTGTTGAGGAAACTGCGACTGAACTTCCATTGAAAGCGTTCGTACCGACTGGGTGTTCGATCGGTACCGATTTTAAGGTAGATAACGCTTCTTCAGTACCGGGCAGGTCACTAGGTACATTTGTTCGATTACGGACAAAATCATCGACAGGGTTAAAGAAGATTGTAACTGGGTTGGCAAATGCGTGGTTGTTCCCGCACCGGAAGAGACGATCACCACCCACGTGGAGGGTTACTTGAGTGTTTACACTTATCCCTTCACTTTGGACCTTTTGGACCCCATCATTGTTGCCTTTTGCAAAAGGTATGAGGTAACGCTGGGTCAGATTCACCCTTCTTTCTGGAGAATAGTCATTCTCTTTCGCTTTTTTGTAAGCAAGATCGACAGGCACCCTTTCATCGTCGATCATCTCCTGTGGTTATACAGTCCCCGAATTTTCCGAGGGGGATTAATAAAACTTACTCGCCGGGCAAGCAAAGCCCCCTTCTCGAGCATTGATGAGGATAGGGATCGAGGTTGGATGAGCCGATTCGTTCGGGTGAAAACATCGGACCTGATTCCAGCTGAAGACATGCCGTTCCATGAGAAGTGGAACATGAACCGTAAGTGATATCCCATATTTCAACTTGTTCGATGTTTTTCCTTCGTTATTTCACTAACCAATTCCACATGGTGTAGCTGTATCTCGAACGCCAGCCGCGATTATGCACCTGAAAGAATGGGTCGAAAAAGTGGTGTCCCAAAGAACTTATTCGGAACGTGCCTGGCGCGAGATCTCGAAGGGCCGATGGGAGGCCAAAAATCATGGTGAGACCGATTAAGTTTAAACTCTGCGTCTTATGTTGTCGATTTTTAATTTGCTTTACTCTTCATTTGCAGGTCTATAAAGGACGTTGAATTGAGGCCAGCATCCCCTGGTAGCGAGGTTCCCTGCCAGCCCCCTACTTCAGAGCAGGAGAAAGAGAAAAAGAGGAAAGAAGTCCCTAGTTCTTCCGAGCCCGAGAGAAAGAGACCGAGGAAAAGGATAGCTCGTAAGCCCAAGAATTCGGACTCAACTTATCGGTTGAGAGACGAGTCCGAGGGAGACAAAGATTTCGATCCTTTGGGCAACGAGCCGTCTCGAACTGAAGGACGGGCAGTCCCCGAGCAGAGGGCCGATGAAACACACCTTCATCGAGTCAAGGGCCCCGAAATGGGGGCGAGAACTGGGGCTTCCGCCGATGTGAGAGGGGCTACGCAGGGAATCTTGGGTCCCATAGAAACGATAGACTCCCCTTCCTTCTCGGAGTCAACCTTGAACGAGGCCCGAGCCGCAAAAGGACATTCCCCGGGCAGGAGTCATGTACCGGAAGGCCCCTTCCAAGGTTTCTTTGATGGCGTGGATTCGGCGTCTGCTGAAGATACTTTTGGGCTCGGTAATCTAGAAGTACCAAGGAAAAGTCCCTCCACCGGAACGAGCAAGGCATCTTTTGGTCCGAAGCTGGTCGTTAGATTTCCTGCTCCGAGTTCTGATCCTGATCGAAAGCGGATAATAACGTTCGCCATTCCCGAAGATGCTAGGGTCCTTTCCGCTCCTGTAGGGGTGGCCAGCTATCTTCGGTGTTTGGTGACCGAAGAGGATCAGGCTGCGATGGACGAGGTGGACGTACCCTGCTTGTTCAACGAGGCTCAACAAGCATTGAATAAGGTAAGCTTCTGATAAGCCTTATCAGGTGTTCACTATTTTGTATTTTAAAACTTCGACTAACTACCATACTTTCTCTTGTACTTGTAGGCCTCGGTGCTTCATCATGAGGCTTTTCTTCGTCAACGGGAAGAATCGGCGTGTTGCGAGCGGCTCGAAGGGGAGATGATGAACCTTCGGGCCGAACTGGATTTTGTACGGAGAGAAAATTCTGGCTTAGTCGAGCAGATGGGGCGGCAGCTCGACCAAATAACCCCACTCCGATCTGAGGCAAGTGAGGCTAAAGCAGAAGCTAATGAATGGAGAAACAAGATGGATCTGCTGGCTTCGGAAAAGGAGACCCTCCGAGCTCAAATGGTTTCATCGGAAACCCAACTGTCGGAGGCAAAAGGGAAAATCGGGGCTCTGACTAAGAGCACCGACATGCTTCAATCCCAAGTCAACGTGCTCACCTCGGATTGTGATGTTTTGGTCAACGAGCTGCAGATGGCGAAATCAGAGGTTGCTACATCCAAGGCTGAGGCCGATGAGTTGGTGGCCCAGTACAGGGCCGACGCTGAGACCGCTCAAGATCAATCAAAAGTTTTGGTTGATTACACTAAGTGTCAAACTCGCGTATCTGTTCTCGAGGAAATACAAGCTCGGGGGTTCGATCTATCAACCGAGATCGATGATGCCAAAAGGATCGAAGCCGAAGCCAGAAAATAAGCCTTCCCGAAAGAAGATGATTCCGAGAACTCGGAATGAAACGCCTTCTTTCTCTCTTTTGTAATGAAGTCCCCACCTTTGTAAACATATCTTGTGCATATATATATATATATATATATATATATATATATATATATATAT
>MCJB01033120.1:153276-166232 GCA_002018475.1 Nicotiana obtusifolia | reverse complement strand
ATATATATATATATATATATATATATATATATATATATATATATATAGTCTTTTTCCCTTTCCTTACTGACTTGTTTCGATTCTTTTTATTAGAACCGATGGTTCGTCTTGGTGAAATTTCTGTTCTTCGAACTCAGTTTGGACTTGGCCTATTCTGGGATATGCCTTAGTAGACTTTTCTTTCCTTCGATTAACTAGATAGGGCCTTAGCCTTGTAAAAATTCTGGGTTTGCCTCAATAGGTCTTATTTCCCTTCGAGTTTCATTAACTCAATATGGCCTTAGCCTTTTAAGATTCGGGGCTTGCCTTAGTAAGTCTTATTCCTGTTCGAGTTTCATTAACTCAGTACGATCTTAGCCTTTTAAGAAATCGGGGTTTGCCTTAGTAGGTCTTATTCCATTTTGAGTTTCATTAACTCGATACGGCCTCAGCCTTTTAATAAATCGGGGTTTGCCTTAGTAGGTCTTATTCCCCTTTGATTAAATTAGATTTTCGGATGAATCCCTGAATAATGTCAGTATTTGATTGAACAAAGAAAATCAAAACGGCCCTTGGGCTCGGAGACAGAATATTGGTGCAAGAGAAGTTTATTCGTATTCATGTGCTTGTACAATTTGTTTAGGGGATAGATCAATCTATATGGGTACGGTTCCTTTGACCGTTTGACCCTTACATCGATTCCTAATGATCTTTGAGAAGTTTCCCCGAATTGAAGTAGCTAAGCAGTCTTCCGATATTTGAGGTCGATCGAAGTTTAGCATCGAATATTGTTGTCTTCGTTATACGACCAGTCTTCTAAGTTAGCACGTTTTCTGGTTGCCTCGTTAAAAACCTTGCCGTAACACCCAATTTGGGACAAAACCGATTGAAGGAAAAAAGAGTGCAACATGTGCTTTCAGTCCTAACGTCCTGTACTTTCCGATTCGAGGTTACTTTACTTGATACCTGCGAGTGTTAGTTTGTTGATGTAACATAAAAACAAGCAAAAAATGAAGAGTGAAGGATCGTACCTCAACAGTAATATCGTTTCAAGTGATTTGTATTCCAATTGTTTGGCAGTTGTTCGCCGTCCATTGTTCCGAGCTTGTACGATCCCTTTCCGGTGATCTTTATTATGGAATAAGGTCCTTCCCAATTCGGTCCCAATTTCCCTTCGTTCGGGTCTCGAGTGTTGGGTGTGACTTTCCTAAGTACTAGATCTCCGATGTTGAAATGTCGAAGATGGGTTCTCCTGTTGTAGTATCTTTCGATCTTTTGTTTTTGGGCGGCCAATCGAACAAGGGCTGCTTCCCTTCTTTCGTCCAATAGTTCCAGGTTTGTATTCATAGCCTCGCGATTCGATTCCTCGGTTGCATAGCAGAACCTGACACTTAGTTCACCAACTTCGACCGCTATCAAAGCTTCAGCACCGTACACTAGGGAGAAGGGGGTGGCTCTGGTGCTGGTTTTCTCGGTTGTACGATACGCCTATAGGACTTCAGGCAATATCTCTTTCCATTTCCCCTTCGAGTCGGTTAACCTCTTTTTGAGATTTCGAAGTATGGTTTTGTTGGTAGATTCGGCTTGTCCATTGCCGCTGGGGTGATAGGGCATTGATAGGATCCTTTTGATCTTGTTATCTTCGAGGAACTTCGTCACTTTGCTGCCGATGAATTGTTTCCCATTGTCGCACACGATCTCTGATGGCATCCCAAACCGACATATGATGTGATCCCAAATGAACTCGATCACTTCTTTTTCCCTAACCTTCTCATATGCCTGCGCTTCAACCCATTTGGAGAAATAATCAATCATAAAAAGAATGAATTGAGCCTTACCTGGTGTGTAGGGAAGAGGGCTGACGATGTCCATTCCCCATTTCATGAACGGCCATGGTGACAGGACCGAATGCGATGTTTCCCCGGGCTGATGGTATCATCGGGGCATGTCTTTGACATTCGTTACATTTGCGAACGAACTCCTTCGCGTCCTTTTCCATATCGATCCAATAGTAACCGGCTCTGATTATTTTTCGGATCAGGGTTTCGACACCGGAATGATTCCCGCAAGTGCCTTCGTGTATTTCTCTTAAAATGTATTCGGTGTCACCCGATCCCAGACATATCGCGAGGGGGCCACCGAACGTCCTTCTAAATAAGGTTCCGTCATCGGATAAACAGAACCGAGCCGCCTTTGTGCGCAAGGTTCTTGATTCTTTTGGGTCCGAGGGGAGCTTACCGGAGCTTAGATACTCTATGTATTTGTTCCTCCAATCCCAAGTCAGTCTTGTTGAATTGATTCGGCGTGGCCTTCTTCTACTACCGACCTCATGAGCTGTACGACCTTTTTAGATTCGATCTCATCATCTTCGACCGATGATCCCAAATTCGCGAGGGCATCGGCCTCACTGTTTTGCTCTAGAAGTATGTGTTGTAGGGTCCATTCTTTGAACCCATGCAACGTAACTTGTAGCTTGTCTAAATATCTCTGCATTCGTCCTTCCCTGACTTCGAAAGTTCTGTTGGCTTGATTCACCACAAGGAGGGAATCACACTTAGCTTCTATTATCTCCGCTCCCAGGCTTTTGGCTAGTTCTAAACCTGCAATCATAGCCTCATATTCCGCTTCGTTGTTAGTTAATTTTACAGTCTTGATAGACTGTCGAATCGTATTGCCGGTTAGGGGCTTTAGCACGATACCAAGCCCGGATCCCTTTGCGTTCGAGGCACCATCTGTGAACAGGGTCCACACTCTCGAAGGAGTCCCCGATCCGGCCATTAGCTCTCTTTTGACCTCGGGTATTAACGATAGTGCAAAATCGGCGACGAAATCTGCCAACACCTGAGATTTAATCATTGTTCGGGGTCGATATTCGATATCATATCCACTTACTTCGATAGCCCATTTGGCCAATCGGCCGGAGAGCTGGGCTTATGCATTATGTTTCTTAACGGGTAAGTCGTTACGACATATATGGGATGACATTGGAAGTAAGGTTTCAGTTTCCTGGAGGCACTCAATAAAGCGAGTGCCTGTTTTTCTAAATGAGGGTATCTAGTTTCAGCCTCGCCTAAGGTTCTGCTAACGTAATAAATTAGAAATTGCGTACCTTGTTCCTCTTGAACCAGGACTCCACTTACCGCTACTTCCGAGCGGCAAGGTAGAGGTACAGTCGTTCGCCTGTTTTCGGTGTGTGTAGTAAGGGCGAGCTAGACAGGTGCCTTTTAAGTTCTTCTAACGCGTGTTGGCACTCCGGTGTCCACGAGAAGTTGCTCTTCTTTTTCAATAGATTGAAAAATCGGTGGCTTTTATCGGATGATCTCGAAATAAATCGTCCCAAAATGGCTATACGACCTGTCAGCTTTTGTACAGCCTTTACATTATCCACAACTGTGATGTCTTCGATAGCCTTGATCTTCTCGAGGTTGATTTATATTCCTTGATTTGAGACCATGAAACCGAGGAATTTGCCGGAGCCCACACCGAAGGCGTATTTTTCTAGGTTCAGCTTCATGTTGTATTGTTTCAGCACGTCGAATGTTTCCTGCAAATGGTTCAAATGGTCCTCTGCTCGCAGGTACTTAACTAACATATCATCAATATAAATCTCCATCGTTTTTCCTAGTTGTTTTTCAAACATTCGGTTTACTAGGCGTTAGTAAGTGGCTCCTGCATTTTTTAACCCGAATGACATCACGTTGTAACAGTATGTGCCATACTTAGTGATGAAGGATGTTTTTTGTGATGAAGGATGTTTTTTCCTGGTCATCCGGGTCCATTCGTATTTGGTTATAGCCAGAGTAAGCATCGAGAAAGCTAAGGGTCTCATGGCCAGCGGTAGCATCGATCATTCGATTGATGTTGGGTAATGGGAAAGAATCTTTAGGGCCTGCCTTGTTTAGATCCTTATAATCTACGCACATTCTTAATTTATTCCCCTTTTTAGGATTGCTACTATGTTTGCTAACCATTATGGGTATTTAACCTCCCGAATGGACCCTATCTTTAAAAGCTTAGTTACCTCATCCTTGATGAATGCGTGTTTGATCTCGGATTGAGGCCTCCTTTTTTGCTTGACTGGTCGGAACTTCTGATCGAGGCTTAGCTTGTGGGTTGTTATCTCCGGTGGTATACCTGTTATGTCGAGGTGGGACCAAGCGAAGGAATCCTCGTTAGTTATAAGAAATTGGATAAGTTTTGCCCTAACCTCGGAACTTAGGCCCGAGCCCAGGTATACCTTTCGATCTGGCGAGTCTTCTCGGAGTGAAACTTGCTCGAGTTCCTCGATTGTCGATTTAGTTGCATCGGACTCATCTAGACTGACGAATGATCTGGGGATTCCGTAGTTGTCATCCTCGAGATGCACCTGTTCATCTTCGTTTGCCGAGGATGATGCTTGTGATTGCTATTTGACCTTTTGCGAAGGAGCTGCTGGTACCGGTGTTACTTCTTCTACTGCGAACATCTCTTTCGCAGCCGGTTGCTCCCCGTAACTGTTACAATTCCATTGGATGATGGGAATTTCAGTACTTGGTGCAGTGTCGAAGGCACTGTTCTCATGTCGTGGATCCATGGTCTCCCGAACAGGGCGTTGTACCTCATGTCTCCACCGATTACGCAGAACTTCGTCTCTCGAATGGTACCGGCAGTGTTTATCGGCAACGTTATTTCGCCTTTGGTCGTTTCACACGCCATGTTGAATCCATTGAGTGCCCGGACTGTAGGGAAAATTTGATCCGTCAGCCCGAGTTGTTCTATAACCCATGATCGGATTATGTTGGCCGAACTTCTTGGATCGACCAATACGCGCTTTACTTTAATCGTATGTACAAGCACAGATATCACTAGCGCGTCGTTGTGAGGTTGCATAATCCCTTTGCATCTTCTTCGCTAATATGTAAGATTCCCTCCATCGCGTAATCTTGAGTGCGTTTTTCCCGAGTGATGGATATCTTGGAGCGCTTCAATACCGGACCTTGAGGCGCATCTACTCCACCAATAATCATATTAATCGTGTGTTGTGTCTCTTCTTGGTTTGATAGTTTATTTCTGTTTCCATAATGATTCTTCGCTCGATCGCTCAAAAATTCTCGAAGATGTTCGTTTTCGAGCAACCTTGCCACCTCCTCTCTTAACTGTCTACAATCTTCTGTCTTGTGTCCGTGTGTACCATGATATTTGCATATCAAATTAGGGTCTCTTTGAGCCGGATCCGATTGTAACGGTCGAGGCCACTTAGTGTCCTTGATGCGACCGATAGCTGATACGAGGGTAGCCGGCATCAACATTAAAGTTGTGCTCCGATAACCGCAGTGCTTCCCGGTGACCGGTGGTTCTCTTGAAATTGCTTCTCATCATGGGTCCTCGGTTGTTACGACTATGATCGTTTATCCTTTCGTTTCTCGAGGAGCCCTGCCTTGCTGGAGTGATTTTCCTATCCCCATGATATGGTCGATGCCGATCTCTATTCAGTCTCGGTTCCCGATGAATATCCCTTCGAACCCTATCATGAGTTCTGATGGGGGTAAATAGATCCTGAAGGGGCTCCAAGTTGGTCATCCTCGACTCTGATCTTCGACTGGTATCGGTTATGTATATTCGCCCATGTGACGGCCGGATATTCAGTCAAGTTCTGCTTAAGTTGTTGTGAAGCCATTGAACTTCGAGCGTTGAGCCCTTGGGTGAAGGCCTGAACGGCCCAATCGTCAGTGGCCGGTGGAAGGTCCATCCGCTCCATCTGAAAACAAGATACAAATTCTCTAAGCATCTCATTATCCTTTTGCCTGACTTTGAACAGGTCCGACTTCCGCGTTTCCACTTTAATAGCGCCTGTATGTGCTTTTACAAAGGAATTTGCAAGCATAGCAAAAGAGTCGATGGAATTAGGGGGTAAGTTGTGATACCAAGTCATGGCCCCTTTTGACAAGGTTTCTCCGAACTTTTTCATAAGAACGGACTCGATCTCGTCGTCTTCTAAGTCATTTCCTTTTTATAGCGCATGTGTATGCGGTCACATGCTAGTTTGGATCGGTTGTCCCGTTGTACTTAGGAATTTCCGGCATGCGAAATTTCTTGGGGTATTGGTTTTGGAGCGGCGCTTGACGGAAAAGATTTTTGTACAAACTTTTTGGAATCCAAGCCTTTCAATATCGGGGGTGCTCCTTGGATTTGATCTACCCTGGAATTGTATGTTTCCACCTTTTTGTCGTTAGCCTCGATCTTCTTTTCGCCAGACTCGACTCGTCTGGTTAGTTCCTCGAGCATCCTTATGATCCCGGAGTTCGCCCTCGATCCGCCTTTGTTCGGTTCCTCTGCGATTGGTTCATTCTCAGGAATGGTTCCCTGAGAAGGGCCGAACTCAACTTTGTTCGATATTTGGCTTTGATTTTGTAGTTGAGCAATGGCCGCTTGTTGGGCTTGCAACATGTTAAAAATCATTCTGAGGTTGATCCCGTCCCCTTCGTCATTTTGGGGTCCCTGAGTTATTGATCGGTGTTCTCTATGAACACTGTTTGACGGATCAGTAGTTCGATCTACATCGACCGCCATTTGTGAATTAGCGTCGACCGGAACTTCATCACCGGGCGCTACATTGTTGTTTTCACCCTGATGATCAAATTCGTTATCGACGTACAAAGGCATAGATTGTATATGCGACATAGTTGTACTGTAACCTGAAATCAAAGATACTTCACAGAGCAAGTGTAAAATAATTTGTGACACAAAAAACTGTATCAAATGCTCACTATTATCCTTATCCCCACGGAGGGCGCCAAACTTTTTACCCTTGGCTTCGGATAACAATTAAATTTGTACGTGGTTTTAAGGACACGTGATTTGGTTTGATACAAATAATGAATAATAGAATAGAGACTAAATTCAGTAAATAAATTGAGAGAGAATGCAAACCACAAGTCTAGAATAGCTTGGCCTTGATTGATTTCTTTAAGATGGACAAATATGAATCAAATGAATAAAGGAATAATAAGAGCAGACTTCTTTTCTATATATTAATAGTTGTTTTGTGAGATCACTTTACAATTGCGTCGCCCCTTTATATGGGGGGGGGGGGATACTTATACAAGGTAAAAAATCTATTTACAAGGTAAAATATCCCTTGATTTACTGATTTCAATGGTCTCGTTGATTTCCGCCGTGATTCCCGCCGAGATATTTACATATCACGGGATTTTCGGTCCTTTCGTTACGCAGATCTGATAATTTTATCGTAGGTTATTTCCCATAATCGACCTCGACAAACTCATCTTAGGTACCATGGCTTCGAGTTCCGATCCGATGGTACTCGGCCTCGACCTTCGATCCTTGATGCCTCGATCCTGACTTGCCGAGCAGTAGTTATGGTTGATACCACCGTATAAATTCGAACCCGATTTATCCCTACACAAGCGGTCCGATTTCGATTCCATATAGTAAATTACATACAAAATGAAATATTACTAGAAATTATTGTAAATAATATTAAATATGAATGTCCATTCATTAAGCAATTTAATGGAAACAAGTTAGTTATTTTGGGACTGAGAGCTCGGCTGGATTGGCTTAAAAAAGTGATTTTTCAGCAGAAATAGCTTTTAAGCCAAAAAGAAATAAGTTAGGGTTGTTATAAGCATTTAACTTATTTTAAGCACTTTTTAATTTTGCCAAATACTGAAAAAAAGCTAAAAAGAGCTTAAAAGCTGATTGGACAAGCTTAAAAGCCAATCCAAACACCCTCTAAGTTGGTTACTTGGTTATGAAGGTATTTTCTTATTATACATAGGAGGTTTACCTTTACCGATTTGTAAGACATTAAATGCATAATCAAATGAGTAAATACCACAAAATCCTCCTAAACTATCAACTTTTTGTCTGTTTCCTGCTTAAGCTATCGGGTGTCCCCAAAACTCTCCCCCGAACTATATTCCTCTAATTATAAAAAAAATATATTTGTTATTCGTAAAATGTATGAAATAACTCCTAAAAAGGTGCGTGACAGGTGAAAATATCCATAAAAATGGATCCACCTGCCCGTGTGTAATAGCTAATTAGGCTTATCTTTTTTCAATTTTTTATTTTTTTTATTTTCTTTATATTCTCACATTTCTTCTTCAAATTTTCATTTCTTCTTCATCTTTTCATATGTCTTCTTCATCTCGATATTTGAATTTTTTTCTCCCTTTCTTGTTTCTTCTTTTTGTAAATTAGTTATTCTCTTTCTTGTTTTAGTCTCCTTTCATTTTTTACCCATGTTGTAAGAATACTTATTTATTAAACTCAATACAATATAGAGATGAAGTTGAATGTCTTTTGCAGATGTGGGTAGCCTGCACCCTTAATGACAAATGCTAATCCAGGAAGAAATTTTTTTTTTTTGGATGCAAATATTATGGAATAATAATTTTTTAAATTATCATATTACTAGCTAAGATTTCATTTTGTTTATAATAATTTGGTTGAATTTTTCAAGTTAAGGACTATGTTCCTTGTGAATTTTTTGAGTGGTACAATCCTGAATTCCCTGCCCAATCGAAGATTGTAAATCTTGGCTTGAAGAATGATAAAATAGAACTTGAGGGGCTGAATTGAAGAAGAGAAAAATTTGAAGATGATGTTGATCATAGTATTTGTTTCAATGTGTATGTTTTGCTATTCAAATGGTTGGGTGCTTTGTATAGTGTTGAACCTTATTTGTGTAATCTAGTGTTAATATAATTATTGCTCGTTTGATATCTTATTTGTGTAATCTTATTGATGTAATATTAAGATGATATTTTTGAAAGGCAACTCTACAATTTGTTTGCTGCAAAGTGAGTACTTATTCAACTAGAATTATATCATAAAACACAACCACAATTAAGATAGAAATAGCACATAACATTAGATCATATTTTGAAAAAATGCCTAAAATAATTAATCATCAAAGAGAAATACAACACGAATAAACTACATAAATAACTTAGTTATATAATTTTACATCTGATAGTAAACCATGAACATATAGTTCAAACGATTGATTATTACATTATTCTCAGCCAGAAAAATAGAAGCACCAAAGCTCAAACACCTCCAGTTTTTTTTACTAGATTTTGGTGATTTTGTCTTCATATACTTAAGTAATGCACGTGTTGAAGTTGTCTCGTGTGATAGATTTTTTCCTTCCATTTCATGTCTTTACTTGGTTTATAATCAAGTTCATCAGTTACTATAAATGAACTTATCACTACTCCACTATTAATTATCTTGCTAACAGGCCTCATTTGCTGATATATAAGTAAGAGAAAAGATATATGTAATGACCTGACCTGTCATTTTGAGACCTAGCACATCGTGCGACAGTTTGAGGCTGTGAGTAGCTTCACTTCATGTTTTATGGTTGTACGTATGGTCGGAATTGAATTTGGGGAAGTTCGGAGTTGTTTCGGAACGAAAATTCTAAATTCGGAAGCTTTAAGTTGGAAGAATTGACTACAATTTGACTTTTGAGTAAACGACCTCGGAATTGGAACTTGAAGGTTCTAATAGGTTCATATGATGATTTTGGACTTGGGCGTATGTTCGGGTTGAATATCGGGTGGTCCGGGAGCATTTCGGCGCTTATTATGAAAATTTAGCATTTTGAAAGTTTAAGAATTTCTTAAGTTTGATTTGAAGTGGACTTTGGTGTTATCGATGTCTGCTTGAGGTTCCGAGCCTTGGAATAGGTTCGTATCATGATTTATAACTTGTACGCAAAGTTTGGCGTTATTCTGGAAAGTTTGAGTATGAATCGGACGCGTTCGTCAAAGTTTGAATGTTTGAAAGTTTAAAGAAAGGTTTCATTTGGGACTTGTTGGTGTGATTGGACGGGGTCCGGGGGCCTCGGGTGTGTTTCAGGGTGGTTCCGGACCAAGTTTGGATGAATTGCTGTTGCTGTTTTGCTGTTGCTGGTTTTGTTCTTCGCGAATGCGGAGGAAGATACGCATTCGCGAAGAAGGTAATGGACTAGAGGCCTTTTTGTTCAATGCATTCGCGATAAGGCAGTCGCGTTCGCGAAGGTATGGGCAGTTGTGCTTCGCGTTCACGATTTACTGGTCACGTTCGGGTAAGGAAAACTGGGCCTGGGAGTCTTGGCCTACGCGTTCGCGAGGATGGTGCCGCGTTCGTGATGGTTAGGCCTGGTAAGCATCGCGTTCGTGAGCCTGTCTTCGCGATCGTCGAAGAAGGATTTTGGAGCTGAAGCAGGCTGTCTTTCGCGAACGCAAGGGCAGTGCGGCGTTCGCGATGAAGATCGTCTGAGCAGTGTATAAGTAGGCAAAGATGGATTTTGGTGCATTTTATCCCAAATCTTTCGTTAGGGCCGAGCTTGGGGCGATTATTGAAGGGGCTTTTTCGTCATCCTCCACTAGGTAAGTGATTTCTTCACATTGTGAGTCAAATACATGAATTATACATGGATTTGAACAAGGAAATTGGTGGAAATAGTGAGATTTTGAAGAAAACCTAGAATTTGGTATTTTTGGATTTTTACCAAAATTTAGACATAAAATTAGGAATAAACTATATATTCGAGTTCGTGGTGTTATGGGTAATGATTATCTTCAAGAATTTTTGAAATCTGGGCACTTGGACCTGAGGGTTGACTTTGTTGACTTTTCGAGCGAAGTTGAGAATTATTATAAATTGCTAAATTATACGCATTTGAGTATATTTTGATTGATTTGCACCTTGTTTGACTAGTTTCAGATCGACGGGCATTGATTTGAGGTGTTAGAGAGGCGTTGGAGCCGGATATGGAACTTCGGAGTGAGGTAAGTCTCCTGTCTAACCTTGTGAGGGGGAAACTACCCCCTAGGTGATGTAATTGCTATGTGCTACTAGTTGTGGGTGCTACCTTACGCACGAGGTGATGAGAGTTCGCACGTAGCTAAATCATGTTTATGTCCGGGTAGACTTAGGACTTTATCATGTAATATTTGAATTGTTTAGACTCATTTTACTAGTTTAGTTAATTGAAATTACAATTGAAATTGATTTAGAAACACACACACACACACATACACACACACACACACATATATATATATATATTAGCTCGAGCTTTATCACCTTGAGTTGTTGCCAAGATATTTGATAAACGTAAAGGGGTATATTCTTTATTATGTACATGTATTTGTGTTGTAAGCACGTGCCTCGTGATTCGATAAGGTTCTTACTTTCTTATGGAGCGGGCCGAACGCCTCGGCAGTATAAGAGATGCATCTATGGTTTGTGCCGTTCGACCCTCGGCAGTGTACACTTATGGATCGGGCCGTACGACCTCGGCATAATCATGTGTTATATTGCTAGTAGTCCGAATATTCACGAGATTATCCTTCCATTGATGCCTGGCATTTCATATGGTATTCCTTATTCATTTGATATTGGCACTTGATATTTCCCGAGCTGTTGGGATAGAATAGGACATTAAGAAATTTATATCATTAAAAGAAATTTTGAAAGATTATGTTGGTTAACGTTTTATCCCACTATTACTATTGTGCTTCATATCTGTTTAGGATTTTGCATACTGCTTTATTGGATCTATAGTAAGTGTCGATGACGGTCCCTCGCCACTACTTTTCTGGGGTTAGGCTAGATAATTACTGAGTACGCATTGATTTACATATTCATGCTACACTTCTGCACTAAATGTACAGGATCTGACACGCTCATTTGGCGGACATCTGGCGCGTAGGCATGGCTGCTGAGGAGACTTTATGGTGAGCTGTATTTCAGGCTATGTATCGCAGCCTACAGAATCTTTGTCGTACTATTTACTTTATCCTGTCTTATTTACATTCAAGACAAATGTTGTATTATTGTTGTACTCCTTAGTAAATACTCATGCACTTGTGGCACCAAATTTTGGGGATATTCTAGTAGATGCTTACGGATTTTACATATTTTTATCACCTTTATTTTATGCAATACTAATTATGAATGTACCCGTGAATTTTAAAGGTATAAATTTCCTTACTTAATAAAAATTTATGATTTCGAAAGTAATAAAATGAATTATTTACGTGATAGTTCACCGTTGGCTTGCCTAACGGCGACGTTGGGCACCATCACAACCTATAGTGAGTTTTGGGTCGTGACAGCTTGCTATCAGAGCTCTAGGTTCATTTGGGTCTCACGAGTCATGAGCAAGTCTAGTAGAGGCTTGCGGATCAGTACAGAGACATCTGTACTTATCTTCGAGAGACTACAGGGCATTTAGGAGCACTTCTCTTCTTGATTCCTCGTCGTGTGGTTTGATTTCCATTGAATCTTATGCCTTTATTTCCTTCCTGCTTAATCTTATGCGACGTGGAGGCTGGTTATCAATTGGGCATCGAAGAGTTGTAATGGTACTGCAGATGTGGTGTAGGATGTTTCTCCCTGCGTATTCGATTGGGCTATTTTCGTCGCCTCATGGAGGGATGTTCTGTAATTTCAGCGCAATGATTAGTGTTGCCTACGGTTTCGCAGCTATGCACGGTGCATTATGATGTTCATGAGTGGTTATTGCACGATGTTGATGTAAATGGTAAGATTATTTATATGTCGCGGCAATAAATGACTTGAAAGGAGGACTACTCGGTTTATAGTTTAGAGATTCGGCATTTAATTCCAGCAGAGGAGAGGCAATTGGACTATGGATGTAGGCCTCGGTTGATGGAGTAGCGAGATTTAATTCGAACTCGATTTCTTGTTGGAACGCATTGAGGCTCCTTAGTGTTATGCGCTCCTTTGAATTGCCTTCGGGGTAGGGTGTTACGGGATGGTTCCTGAGCAGCGATTATTAAAGATGGCAGTGTAAGGCGGCTTTAGGGTCGAATCAATGTTTCTAGTGTTGATGGCTCAAGAAATATGATATTTGAGGAGGCTTAGAGTTGGTGGCAATTTATCCGTTCGGGTTCTACAAAGACAGGTTATGATTTGAGGTAGTAGCAAAGGAGGTGGAAGGACATGGGGGG
>MCJB01033120.1:133682-153256 GCA_002018475.1 Nicotiana obtusifolia | reverse complement strand
GGGGGGGGGGGGGGATGTGTCTCGCTGTGATTGAATTGCTAGCAGGCCAAGTATGAACAGCAGAGGTCGAGAAGTTGCTTAAGGAGATGGTTTAACCGAAGTGGGAGTGACTGAGTTGTGTATGGATTTTGTGGTAGGATAGCCACGTGTTTTGAGAAAGTTTAGAGCGAATTGGGACTCATGGCGGAAAGTTACTAGGTCTACAGATTTTATTTGGGATAGTGGCTACTGTATTGAGGAAAATTGAATATGGCAGAGAGAAGTTTGCTTGAAATGAAGAGGGGTGTGAAAACTTGATTATTGTTTTGGATGCAACATGACTTCGAGTTTGGGATGTATTGTCGGACTTTTAGTTGATTGACATGGGGAATGAACAGACTTTTACAGCTGGTGGACGAGCATGTGCTTAGGAGGGTTTACTGATTTTGTGGTAGTTGTATCCAGTGCAGTGTCATTGGAAGATGTTGGTATGGGATTCCACGGGTGGGCTATCTCCTGTGAGCAGGTTAGCGGTTGCGTGATCTTGATGAAGTTTATACAAAGTGTTGTACTTACTACCCAGCAGGAGGTCAAATATGCGATTGTGGCTGATAATTCGAAATGCTCATGAAAAGTTTAACATGAGATTACGAGAAATTTAGCGGGTTAACTGTGCGAGATCATGGTGATTAAGAAGGAGGAATCTTTGTGGGTTCAAGATTTATGTGCTTGTAGCTTAAAGCTAAGTGGGGGAGCCTACCGTTTATGATTGGATCACGTAGTTGTCTGCTTGTTCGATTTCTGGTTATCCGTGCATTGGTGGATTATTTATGACTAAGAAAGAAAACATCAGGGGTAATTCAAGCAAAGAACTTGATGAATGTGTTCTATATTTCAGCTTATTGATTCATGTGCAGGTTTTGGAAAGACTCAGAGTTTATGCTTATTGTGGATGTGATGTACAAGGAAATAATTCATCTGGTTGCTTCTTTGGGAGTGTTCATGTGCTAACAGAGCATTGGAGTTTGATTATATTCGGGACCAGGTCAGAGTGGGTGACTCTCAATAGTGGTTCTAATGGGTTCAAGGAGTTAGGCGCAGTGTCTAAGGATTTTTGGGTTCGTTGTGTGGCTAAAGACCGGGATTTTTATAGCAGAATGTGAAGATTACTTGGGGAAATTTTCTATGTTATCATCGGGTCTGCGGGGTGGTATTAGAGAAATAGCTTTAGATTCGCAAAAGGTCTTTTAGAATGGGTGTACCAGCTGGAGATGCTATTGTGCGCATAAGGAGGGTATGGGATAGTTCATGGGCATTGAGACGATGTGGTCTCGTGAATTGGGTCACTCGGAATGAGTGTTGTTGCGTTTCGTTATGTTTTGAATGGAGCTAGTATTATTTCTAAGACAAGTTAAGAGTAAATTGGAAGAAGTGGGGTTAGTTAGTAATGGTTTGAATAAGCATGATTGTGGCGATGATCAGTTCCTTCGGCGTGTTAAGTTATACATGTGGTTTGTGGTTGTACATACGGGCTTGACAACCACCATAATTTGCTTGATTTGGGAGGTATTCGATTCCTATGGCTTTGTTGTGTAAATGGATCCTGAAAGAGTTATGGCAGTTTAGACCACGTTGAGGTTTGTATTTTCTACGGTCGTGGGAATTCAGTTGCGTGTTGCAATGGTTCTTCTGAATGATTTAAGTGAAAGGTTTCAAGCCAATGAAGTGTTTATTCTATTAGTAGTTCATGGGTTATGATGAATTCTTGTACTCTTGCGTAGCAGCATGGTAGGTGCAGTGAGCGGCATGGGAATTGGAAGTTGAGGATCAAGGTTGCAGCTCGGTGTTGATAAGAATGTCACGAGTTCGGATGGGCAGGGAAGAATTCAGATGCTTAGAGTAAGTTGGCATTATCTTAGTGTCGCCTGAGAATGGTATTATATAGAAGAGGCATTATGTATTGATTTGCGGATTCGTGATTTGCTTCACAGAATTAGTACAGTTGGTGGTATGGAGGTGTAGACTTTGCTACCTGGTGCGGAAGGTCGTGGGAGTGTATCCCACGGGAAAATTGTATAAGTGTGACATGTTAGTCACTTGATTGTTAAGGATTGAAACCAAGTATGGAGATTCTGGTACTATCGCTAATGTGAGAGTTTATGCCTGAAAGGTGCTCTATTCCTTTGGTTGTGGACTGTGGGAGTTTGTTCCGGATTGGACGGCTGCTCGTGTGCGTCACGAATAGGGCCATTGTGGATACTTGAAAGGTTGTTGGCCCAGTATGGTATTATCAGGATCGGCTTGAGGTCCGCTGGTGGGTCTAATGTGAATGAGTGCTCTACATCAGGTCGGATGCATTCATTCGACATAGCTGATGTGCCGGGTAATTTCGGCACATTTTGATACTATTTGCTTAAATTTTAACTTGTTTTACTTGCTAATTCTCATGATACTTATGTAATTTTGGTGTATTTGCAGCATAACGAGTGTAAGGACCCAGAAGGACAGAAAAGAGTTCAAAAAGTTAGCTGAAGACAAGAAAAGAAGTTAAAAGCATCGCGAGTACAAGTATGCGGTCGCAAACTGAAAATGCGAACCGCATATTCCACAGGCTGATCGCAAACTAGGACAGAACTCTAGGCCAATCTTCATGTCGAGAATGCGGTCGCAAATGCGACCGCAAAACGGGAATGCGAACCGCGAAATAGCCAGGTGCAATCGCAAACACAAACAAAGTTTTGGGTGAAAATCAGAGTGGAGAACGCGATCGCATATCGCGGTTGCATAATCAACATGCGAACCGCGAATCAAAACGCGATGGGAGCAAAATTTTCTGGTGGAGTTTGCGACGGACGATGATGATTTGCGGTCCACATTTCTGTTCTGTGACAGAAATGCAGTCCGCATTTTTACCACAGGGGCAAATCAGATCGAAATTCGCCTCGGGTTTTGTGAAGGGAGTCTGATCAGAACTTAGAGTACAAAGTATGACAATTGACTATTTTGAATTCTTAGAAGCTTTTGGGGATCAAATACCTTCTATTTTTGTAAGATGATATCAATTATTCTTCATTGTTCTTCAATTATCAGCATGTGTAGCTAAACTCAAACGCTGAGGTTGTGAACCCTAGATGGGTAGAATGTTGTTGAGATCTTGATATTGAATCCGATTTCGAAGGAAGATTGATATTTATTTATTTCTTGTTCTTCAATTAATCGTTAGTGGTTGCAAACATTAACGAATGCCAATTAACTCTATCTTATCTTGGAAAAGTGAGATAGAGTTTGGTAGAAATAAATAACAAAAACTCAAGGATTTAAACCTTGTTTAACAAAATCGCTTAGGAATAAGTAGGTTTTAATTTGGCGCTTAATTGGTTGTTCTTAAGCTTGACTCTTTTGTATTCGGGAGAATCGTAGAGAGGATACATTATCCAATATTGGGAAATATTGGGTAGTAAATTAAACATCAATTGCATATCAAGAAAGGTATTCAATATTAATATCAAGAACATTCTACTACATTAAGGGGGACACAACCTTGGTCTCTTAAATTCATATTTTTCACGTTCACACTATAAAAATTAGTTTTTATTTTTCGTTTACTTATATATTCAACACTTCTTTATTCTATTTGACGTACTTGATAGGATTACGACTTAGTCAAGTATTATATTAATTAGACAATAGTTTCACACCTATTCCCTGTGGGATTCGACCCCAACCTTGTTGGGTTACTATATTTGACATCGATCGCTTACAATATTATTAAGGTGTAATTTGAGCGAATCAATAGCATTGCTTACGGAGGAGTCTTTGGGAATTAGATGTTATTCCCGTCATTAGCTATTCCATGTAATACTCTATTGTGCTAGGTGGGTTATGAGACGACTTGATTATTCACACATGTGCTGTAATCTCGTGTAGCTTGTGGTGTTATATGAGCAAGATGGTTCTCGAGATGAAGTTCATTTATTGCACCTTAGTCGTGCTTGGGTTTTTGTAGCGTATGGCACTATCCGTCTCCCCAGGGTTGTATTATGCACTTGGCGTACTTGTGGTCGATATTCGGGCATTTCGTAAATATAAGCATTTCAGCGTGATGGGTGTTTCCTTATGGATTATTATGTGTGGATCGGGTGGCACGCCGCCACGGGTATATTGTTTGGATTGGGTGGCACGCCGCCACGGGTATGTTGTGTGAATCGGGCTGCGCGCCTCAACGATGTAATGTTTGGATCGGGTTGCACAGCGCAACAATGTCATATTTGTATCGTGTTGCACGCCGCAACAGTGAGATGTTAAGTATGGTTCCTTATACTTATTTTGTGTACCTTGTTTCCCATCTATGAGATATAGCCATACCATCGGTGTTGCCGTTTTATTCGTTACCCGGGCTGGATGGTTCTTAGCCAGAGTTTATTCTTCCCTATGGGTCACATTCGAGTTGTAGCTAGTTGGCGCGTTGATGGTGTTTGAGGTGGCTTATTGCCCAAGCAGCTTTTACTGGGTGAGATGAGGTTATTAGACCTGAGATCAGTGCGATCAGATTTATGTAGGGTATATTAGAGAGAAAAATATCGTTATTCAATCCAGAATGAGGTATTGGTTCTTGTCAGGTGAAGGGACTCCATGATTTATTGATTTGGTTAGGTGGTTATGAGTTTCTACACATCCCTTTCGTTGTGGCAGTATTGCGAGAGTTGGAACAGGGCTTATATGTGTTATGAGGTATATTGCGGGCATCAGATTCGTGAAATTGCAGCTATTATGGTCGGAGGATGTTATTATAGGCAAAACACTTATGTGGTGAATTATGTGATTTTGGCATAGGTGCATGATCATGTTTTGGTACAGTGTGTAGTGATTGATGCGGTGTTCGTATTTTAAAAAAAATAGGGTCTCGCGGAGAATTTCAGATATTGGAATTTAGTTCTAAGGCTTGTTAGCTAAGGTTATAGGGGGGATCTTCAGTCTGGCTCGAGCTAATATGCTCACATGGGTTGTGGTGGCACGGGTAGGTGCATGAGGTGTTGAATAATGATTTTGGCCAACTTCGGAACGGTTCTTGGCACGTTCAAGGACGAACATATGTTTAAGTGGGGGAGAATGTTACGACCCGACCGGTCGTTTTGAAGTCTAGTGCGTCGTTTGGTGGTTTGAGGCTGTGAGTAGCTTCACTTCATGTTTTATGACTTGTACGTGTGGTTAGAATTGAATTTCGGAACAAAAATTCTAAATTCGAAAGCTTTAAGTTGGAAGAGTTGACTAAGGTTTGACTTTTGAATAAACGACCTCGGAATCGGGATTTGAAGGTTCCAATAGGTTTTTATGATGATTTTGAACTTGGGCGTATGTTCGGGTTGAGTATCGGGTGGCCTGGGAGCATTTCAGCTCTTATTATGGAAATTTGGCATTTTGTAAGTTTAAAAATTTCTTAAGTTTGATTTGAAGTGGATTTTGGTGTTATCAATGTCCGTTTGAGATTCCGAGCCTTGGAATAGGTTCATATCATGATTTCTAACTTATACGTAAAGTTTAGCGTTATTCCGGAATATTTAAGCATGAATCAGACGCATTCGTCGAAGTTTGAATGTTTGAAAGTTTAAAAAAAAGTTTCGATTGTCGGTAGTTTTGATGTTGTTTAGTTTGATTTGAGGCCTCAAGCAGGTTCATATCGTATTTTGGGACTTGTTGCTGTGATTGGACGGGGTCCCGGGGGCGTCGGATGTGTTTCGGGATGGTTTCGGACCAAGTTTGGATAAATTGCTGTTGCTGGTTTGCTGGTGCTGTTTTGTTCTTTGCGAACGCGGAGGAAGTGATGCGTTCGTGAAGAAAGTGTTAGACTGGAGGCCTTTTTGTTCAACGTGTTCGCTATAAGGCAGTCGCGTTAGCGAAGGTCTGGGCAGTTGTGCTCATCGCGATTGACTGGTCGCGTTCGCGTAAGGGAAACTAGGCCTGTGAGTCTTGGCCTACGTGTCCCCGAGGATGGTGCCGCGTTCACGATGGTTAGGCCTGGTAAGGCATCGCATTCGTGAGCCTATCTTCGCAATCGCGAAGACGAATTTTGGAGCTGAAGCAGGTTGTGTTTCGTGAATGCGAGGGCAGCGTCATGTTCGCGATGAAGGTCGTCTAGGCAGAGTATGAGTAAGAAAAGACGGGTTTTGGCGCATTTTATCCCAAATCTTCCATTGGAGCCGAGCTTGGAGCGTTTTTTGAAGGAGCTTTTTCGTCATCCTCCACTAGGTAAGGGATTTCTTCTTCACATTATGAGTTAAATACATGAATTATACATGGATTTGAACATGGAAATTGGTGGAAACTGTGAGATTTTTAAGAAAACCTAGAATTTGGTATTTTTGGATTATTACCACGAAATTGGACATAAAATTAGGAATAAACTATATATTCGAGTTCGTGGTGTTATGGGTAATGATTATCTTCAAGAATTTTCGGAATCTGGGCACGTGGGCCCGAGGGTTGACTTTGTTGACTTTTCGAGCGGAGTTGAGAATTATTATAAATTGTTAAATTGTACGCATTGGAGTATATTTTGATTGATTTGCACCTTGTTTGACTAGTTTCGGATCGGTGGCCATTGGTTTGAGGTGTTAGAGAGGCGTTGGAGCCAGTTATGGAACTTTGGAGCGAAGTAAGTCTCTTGTCTAACCTTGTGAGGGGGGAACTATGCCTAGGTGATGTAATTGCTATGTGCTACTAGTTGTTGGTGCTACGAACGCACGAGATGAGGAGAGTCCATACGCAGCTAAAACATGTTTATGTCCGGGTAGACTTAGGACTTTATCATGTAATATTTGAATTGTTTAGACTCATTTTGCTAGCTTAAATTGAAATTACAACTGAAATTGATTTATATATATATATATTTATATATATATATATATATATATATATATTAGGTCGAGTTTTATCACCTTGAGTTGTTGCCAAGATATTTGATAAACGTAAAGAGGTATATATTCATTATTATGCACTTGTAATTGTCAGCACGTGCCTCGTGACTCGATAATTTTCTTCCTTTCTTGTTGAGTAGGCCGAACGCCTCGGCAGTATAATAGATGCATCTATGGTTCGTGCCGCTCGACCATCGGCAGTGTACACATTATTCTGAATCGGGCTGTACGACCTCGGCATAATCGTATGTTATATCGCTAGCAATCCGAATATTCACGAGATTATCCTTCCACTGATGCTTGGAATTTCATATGGTATTCCTTATTCATTTGATATTGACACTTGATACTTTTCGAGCTGTTGAGATAGAATACGAGATTGAGAATTTTATATCGTTAAAAATATTTTTGAAAAATTATGTTGTTTACCATTTTATCCCACTATTACTGTTGTGCTTCATATCTGTTTAGATTTAGCATACTGCTTTATTAGACCTCTAGTAAGTGTCGATGACGGCCCTTAGGCACTACTTCTCTGGGGTTAGGCTAGATACTTACCAAGAACGCGTTGATTTACGTACTCATGCTACACTTCTGCATTAAATGTGCAGGATTTGACAAGTTCATTTGGTGAAAATCTGGGCGCGTAGGCGCAACTGCTGAGGAGACTTTATGGTGAGCTGCATTCCACGCTACGTATCGTAGCCCACAAAGTCTTCGTCGTATTGTTTACTTTATCCTGTCTTATTTACATTCCAGACAGATGCTGTATTATTGTCGTACTCCTTAGTAAATGCTCATGCACTTGTGGCATCGGGTTTTGGGGATATTCTAGGTGATGCTTACGTATTTGCATATTTTTCTCACCTTTTATTTTATGCAATACTAATTTTGTATGTACCCGTGAATTTTAAAGGTGTAAATTTTCTTATTTAATAAAAGTTTATGATTTTGAAAGTAATAAAATGAACAATTTACGTGATAGTTCACCGTTGGCTTACCTAAAAGCGACGTTGTGTGCCATCACAGGCTATAATGGGTTTTGGATCGTGACAATACCAATCAACTAAGTTAAAACTGTAAACATAAAATAACACCAAATTATTCCTTACCTCAGCACATGTAAAGCCACTACTACTGACAAATACTCCATGTTCCACTGCTCTTGGCCCCTTAAATGCAGTAAGAGAACCCCTATCAGTGCCACTAGTTACCTGAAACTGCTGCACATCTAAAACTTGAGATGTCTGTACTTGTGAAGATTGTGAGTTTTGCACCTTCCTACCATTTTCCTCTTCCTCTACCACCACTGGTTGTAACATTCTTCCCGTTGTTTCATGCTTGAGAGTGAGCCCTTGATCTCTTCCTCTTGTTCGATGCTTGTGAGACAACCATTCCCTATGCAAAAAAGGATATTAGATTGTTAAAGCCTGTCTTAATAGACTATGTATAAAAGATAGAAACAGTTAAGGGGTAATAAGAAAGTACCTCTAAAGTGCCTTAGAGGTTTGTTTGGATAACTTCTTCTATTATGAGTTGTTGACGTACATATTGAGTCTCATTACTATTTCCCTCTTTGTAAGTTGTTCAATACCTTTTTGTCTCTCCTTACTTCTTCCTTCTATTTTGGTCAAATCTTCCTGCATTGTCCTAACAGGAGGTAATTCAACTTTTGCATTTGTTGTCTCACACCACTTCTTCATATATGATACTGGTCATGTAAAATGAGAATTAGCTTTTAGGTAGATTTATTTTTTATACTACTTACAAATATAGTCAAATGGATGTAATTCTCTTGCGATACATTGTTGCTACTGCATGTGCACAAGATTTCCTTTTCAGTTGCCAACATCTGCAATTACATTCTCTAGTAGGCAACTTAACAATATGTTTAATTCCTATAACACACTTAACTTCCTACCCAACATCACCATTTATTGTATTAATCACCTCATTGATCCCTCCGTATTTGCATTCAATACCATCATTGCCATTGGGATTGTGACGATCCGATAGGTCGTTTTGAGTACTAGCCCTTATTTTTATGATCTGAGACCTCATGTAGCTTCATGTGATATTTTTGATTTGCGTGCATGGTCCATGTCGCTTTTCGAAAAGCTTTTATGTAAAATTTTGAAGAAAACGAGAATTTTGACTAAAAATGAGGTTAGAGTTGACCATGATCAACATTTTGGGTAAACAATTTCAGATCAGTATCTTGATGATTCCGGTAATCCATATTGTGATTTTGGACTTGGGCATATGCCCGAAATTGAATTCGGAGGTCTCTAGGTTAATTTGACTTGTTATGCTGTTAGTAATTTGAAATATTTGAAAATTTTCTAGGTTTGACCGTAGGTTTACTTTATGGTTATTAGGTTTTTAGTTTTGGGACTTGGAATAGGTCCGTTTCATTATTTAAAACTTATCTGCAAAATTTGGTGCAATTCTGAGTCGGTTTGATAGGATTCAAATGCTTGGTTGAGATTCTAAAGATTTTTGAGTTTTCTTTTGAACTTCATGCGTTTTATTGTCTGATTCGTAGTCTAGATGTTATTTGGATATTTTGATCGCGCGAGTGAGTTTGTATGATAGTTTTAGATTTGTGTGGATGTTTGGTTTGGAGCCCCAAGGGATCAGGTGAGTTTTGGATTGGATTGGACTCATTTTTGGGTTGCTAGTGCTCCAATTATCGCAATTACGAGCACCAACCTCGCAATTGTGAAGTGAACAATAGGGGCAGATATCGCAATTGCGATGCCTCACTCGCAATTATGAAGCAAGTCTGAGACTGGGTAGTTTTGCAATTGCGATCATGTGGTCACATTTACGAGAGGAGCAAACTTTGCAAATGCGAAGTCAGTGTCGCTTTTGCGACATTCCTCAAGTTTGTCAGGTTCTGCAATTGCAAGTCCTTCTTCGCAATTGCGATATCTGCACTTGAACAAAAGGGTTGGGAAGTCAAAATTTCATCTCATTTCCCTCATTTTAGAATTCTAGACTCGATAGGAGGTGATTTGGAAAGGGGATTTCACCTACAATCATTGGGAAAGTGATTTTGATCTATTTTCAATTATATTACATGGTTATACATGAGATTTAACATCAAATTTATGAGAATCTAAGAGAAATTTTGGGGATTTTTGTCTATATTTTGAAAAATAAAAATTAATATTTGAAAGTCGAATTGGACTCGGAATTTGAAACGAAACACATATATGGACTCGTAGGGTTATGGGTAGTTGAGATCTACCCTTGGACTCGGGTTTTGATCCGGCGGGCCCAGGTTTGACTTTTTTTACTTTCATTAAATATCAAATCTTTTCACATGTGGGTAGTTTCTAAAGCTTATTTTGAATTATTTGAACTATATTTGGCTAGACTGGACTGGTTTTGAGGCTAATTCTAAAGAAAAAACTGTGGTTGAGTGTTGATTTGATTGCAGAAAGAGGTAAGTGTTGTGTCTAACCTTGACTTGAGGGAATTATGACTCGTTGAACTATTGTTTATGTGAATTATGTGGTAAAACTGCGTATATACGAGGTGACGAGTGTATATGCGTCATCGTGAGATATAGCATGTAGGATTGGGCTATTTATTTCCATGTATTCGTTCTTCCATATTATCTCTTGTTATATGCTTTAATTGTTGCATGTTCCTACTTGACATATATGCTTTACTTGTTGAATTGTTACCTAATTGGTACTTGCTTGATTTGTTCATTTCTCAATCAATAGTATGCTTACCTGATACTTATTCCTACTTGCCTTAATTTTATATTCTCATTATCACATGTTTACCTGCTTTTATTGTCCTTATATTATTCGATGCACTCTATTACATTATTTTGCTTAGGTGAGCTGTTTAGCTATTTTTGTATTGATGAATCGATAAGGTTTGGATTTCAAGGTGTTGGATATTCGCTGTTATATTGGTGGATCTTAAATGTTCCGTACATTTTATCTTCTTTCGTGATGATATTTTGTATATATTAGTGTTGAGTTGTTTATGTTAATAATTTTAAATTATTGGGATCGAATTGCGCGCGGCAACGGTAGTGAAATAAATTGATATGGTGGGATCAGGTTGCATGCCGCAACGGTATTGAAATGATATAATATGAAGACATACGGATGGAATATGATTTGAACAGATAATGATATGGTGGGATCGGGTTGCACGCTGCAATGGATTTGATGTGTTGTAAGATGATGATATGGTGGGATCAGGTTGCGCACCACAACGAATTGATGTGTTGTAATTGTTTGTGGCTGTAGAGATTGTTCTCGGTATTGTAATATAAGATTTGAGATTTTGTTATTCTGGAGCACTCTGGTAGTTGACCTACGGGTCCGGTTAGAGAGGCATTAGAGCCGGTTATTGGAACTTCGGAGTAAGGTAAGTCTCCTGTCTAACTTTGTGAGGGGGGAAACCACCCTATAGGTATTAAGATTGTTATGTGCTACTAGTTGTGGGTGCTACGTATGCACGAGGTGACGAGAGTCAGTACGTAGCTAAAAATATTTTTATGTCCGGGTAGACTTAGGACTTTATCATATAATATTTAAATTATTTGAACTCATTTTGCTATCTTAATTAAGTGCATTTATAATGAAATTGATCTGGGAATATATTAGGCCGAGCTTTAGCGCCTTTAGTTGTTTGGCGATATTTGATAAACGGTAAAAGTCATGTTTAATTTATGCTCTTGTACCTATTTTGTAAGCACGTGACTCGTAATTCGATAAGTTTCTTCCTTTGCTGTTGATCAGATCGAACGCCTCGGTAATGTATGAACATTACTATATGGACCGGGCCGAATGACCTTGGCATAATTCGTGCGTAAAATCGCTAGGAGTCCGTATAACCATGAGATTACCCTCTTAGTTAAACTTGGAAATTACGTAATATTCTCTTTATGACCTAAGATCTGATATCTAATTGATGGTTCTTATTTGTTGAGATAGCATGTGGCACTTGGGGATATTTAAACTGATAATATTTGTTAGCGGATTTCGTTATCTACTTTTCCTTATTCTATTGATCCTTTTGTATTTCATGCCTACTTATGATTCCTGCATTTTATTTATTGGACCACTAGTAAGTGTCGTTGTCGATCCCTCGTCACTAATTCTTCGGGGTTAGGCTAGATACTTACTGGGTACGCGTTGATTTACGTACTCACGCTACACTTCTGCACTGAACGCGCAGGATCTAACATGTTAATGTGGTGGTCATCCTGGCGGGCGCAACTGCTGAGGGGACTTTATGGTGAGTTGCTTCCTATGCTACGCACAATAGCCCTCAAAGTCTCCATCTTATTTATTTAGTTTATCCCGTCTATCTTATTTTCCAGACAGTTGTCGTGTTAGTACTGCACCTTTAGCAAATGCTTATGCACTTGTGACACCAGGTTATGGGGATGTTCTTGAATTTTGTTTATGGTTTTTCTTAACATTGACACACTTTTACTTTATATTTTATTAAAACTGTATGTATCTAAGATTATTAATGCGTTAATTTCTCTATCTAATAAGATTCATGATTTCAAAAATAATAAAAATGAATAATTAAGTTGCTAGTTCACCGTTGGTTTGCTTAACGGCGATGTTGGGTGCCATCACGACCTATAGTAAGTTTTGGGGTGTGACAGCTTGGTATCAGAGCTCTAGGTTCACTTAGGTCTCGCGAGTCATGAGCAAGGCTAGTAGAGTCCTGCGGATCAGTACAGAGACGTCTGTGCTTATCTTCGAGAGGCTACATGGCTGTTAGGAGAGCTTTCCTTTTTGATTCATTGTCGTGCGATTTGGTTCCAATGAATCTTATGACTTCATTTCTTTCATACTCATTCTTATACGATGTTGAGCGCTTGTTATCAATTGGGCATCGAGGAGTTGTAGTGGTACTTATGACGATCCGGGCAGTCGTCTCATGAGTTATCGCTCCGTTTCCTCCATTTTTGCTTCATTATGCTTCGTTATCCGTGTTTTATGTGATCGAGTTGAGTAGTTTGCGTTCGGATTGGATTTGGTAAGAAATGAGACACTTAATCTCTTTTAAGAAGGTTTAAGTTGGAAAAGTCAACCAGATGTTGACTTATGAGTTAGAGGGCTCGGATGTGAGTTCTGATGGTTCGGGTAGCTTCGGGAGGTTATTTATGACTTAGGAGTGTGATCGGAATTGGTTTGGAGGTCCGTTGTAGAATTAGGCTTGAATTGGTGGAGCTAGTATTTTGGCGATTTTTGGTTGTTAGCGAGATTTTGATCTGAGGGTCGGAATGGAATTCTGAGAGTTGCTATAGCTTCGTATGGTGATTTCGGACTTAGGCGTATTTCCGGATTTGAAATTGGAAATTCGTAGGACAATTCAACGCATTTTGGCGAATGTTGGAAAATGGAAGATTTTTGGAAAGTTTGACCGAGGAGTTGACTTTTGGATATCGGGGTCGGAATCCAGTTCTGAAAATCTTCATAGGTCCGTTATGTCATTTATGACTTGTGTGCAAAATTTGAGGTCAATCAGACTCGATTTGATAGGTTTCGGCATCGAAAGTAGAAGTTGGAATTTGGTAGTTTCGTTAGGCTTGAATTGGGGTATCATTCGTGTTTTTAGCGTTGTTGGGCATGATTTGAGGCCTCGACTAAGTCCGTAATATGTTTTAGGACTTGTTGGTATATCCGGACGGGGTCCCGAATGGCTCGGGTGAGTTTCGGAGTGCTTTCGGACAGTTCTAGGTCGTTTTCTTAACGGCTGGTGCATCGCAGAAATTTTTGCTGCACAGAGCTTATTTTGGGAGCTTATATCTCGCAATCTATAAGGAAGTTGGAAATTATCAAAACATGAAATTTGTAGCCCTTTGTGTCTAGTTTCAGGAAAATAAACCATTCATTATTTGGACATATATAGAGAAAGTTACGGTAGATTAACCGAAGCCTGGTACTGCTGTTGTTTTCCAGGCAGTGTGCATGGCAGAAATTTCTACTGCACAGGACCGACTTTGAAAAAAGTATATCTCGTAATTTGTAATGAATTTGGAGATAATCTAAAAATGAAAGTTGTAGCCCTTTGAATCTAGTTTCCAGAAATATAAACCATGTATCATTTGGACATTTGTATCAAAAGTTACGATCGATTAACCAAAGCTCGGTACTGCTGTTGTTTTCCAGGCAGTGAGCATGGCAGAAATTTCTGCTGCACAGGACCGATTTTGGAAGGTTATATCTCGCAATATATAAGGAATTATGAGATGATTAAAACATGAAAGTTGTAGCCCTTTGAATCTAGTTTCCAGAAAGATAACCATTTATCATTTGGACATTTGTATAAAAAGTTATGATCGATTTACCGAAGGCCGGTGCTGTAATTTTCTTCCTGGAAATAGGAGCCGAGTCGCATTTCACACATGCGACTTGCGTAGACAGAATGTATAAGTCCGCGGTCCGACATTTTTATTCATTCTTTTGATATTAGAACTCGGTTTTGGGCGATTTCAGAGAGGATTTTCACAAGTTTGAGCTGGGTAAGTGTTCCTTTATCCTAAATCATTTATATTTCGCGATCCATACTTATTTACGTCATGAATCTGTGAATTTAATTGAAGAAAATGGGGGGTTTTTGTAAAATCTTTCAAAAATAAAAAATGAAGATTTGAAAGGCAATCCGATGTCGGAATTCGATAATTTTTGTATGGTTGAACTCGTTGGGAGATAAGGAACCTGTTGATGTGAAAATTTCTGAGCTTCGAGAAGTGTGCCCGGGCTCGGGTTTTGCTAATTTTTGAGTTTTTGGTATTTTTCGATTGTTTTCGCTTGGGCTTTGTCCCCTCAGCATATTGTGACGTATTCGTTCTGATTTTGGATAGATTTGATGGGCGTGGAGGCCAATTCGAGGGGCAAAGGCGTCGCGGGCTAGGGATTTAGCCGGTTCGAGGTGAGTGGTGATTGTAAATGATGTTTTGAGGGTTTGAAACCTCGAATTGTTCATCGTAGTGCTATATTGAGGTGAGACACGCGCTCGATGATGAGCGTGGGGTCGTTTAGTACTGGGGATTGTGACTTGGTCCGTCCCGATTGATATTTTTGCCGCGTATTTGACTGAAACTTATTTGTTATCATCATGATTTGGGCTGATTGCATATTTGGGCTTCGTGCCAATTATTTGAACCCTTCGGGGATTTTTATCACTGTTTCCTCACTATTTTGACTTATTGCTTGAACTCAGTCATGCTGTTTTCCACTATTTTACAACTGAGCCACTTTTACTCAGTTTTGAGACTTAAATAATATTTTAATGATGTTTTTGCGCTGAGAACTACTGTTTTACTATGTCCGAGGGGCTTGTGATGATTTTCTGACTGAGTGCGGCCGAGGGCCAGATGTAAGGATATACTGAGTGATATGAGGCCGAGGGCCTGAGATACTTTATATGCCACGAGGTGGCTTGTAACTGATATGAGGCCGAGGGCCTATTATTGATGCCACGAGGTTGCTTGATATTGCGCTTGGACCGTAAGGGGATCCTCCCGGAGTCTGTACACCCCCAGAGAGCGCGGGTACCTATTGTGATGTGAGATATAGCCCGAGGGGCTGATATTGTACTATGTGATAGCCCGAGGGGCTGGTACTATTCTGCGATATTGCCCGAGGGGCGGATTTGTTTATACTAAGCCCGAGGGGCGATCTTCTACCTTTTTTTTTACTTCACATTATTTACCTGAAAAATTACATGTTTTACCTGTTGAAAGGATATCTTACTTGATTTCTCACTGATTTACTATTTTGAAATGATGTTTTACTGCTTCATTATAGAATGCCTTGTGCTTCACGTGCTTTCTTACTTTCAGTCATTATTTATATTTATTACTCACTGGGTAGTACTCACATTACTCCCTGCACCATGTGTGCAGATTTAGGCGTTGTTGGTTCCGCTCCGGAGTGCTGACTCCTCCTGTCCAGGCGGTGATTCAGAGACTACGAGGTAGCTGTTGGCGTCCGCAGCCCAGTATCTCCCTTATCTAATTGTTTCTATGTTCTTCAAACAGTTGTGCCAGATATTGTATTTAGTGGACTTGTATCAGGATCCATAGTTGCTCATGACTTGTGACACCCCGGTTTGGGCTGTGTCGGGATGGTTTCTATTATGGTTAGCTATATTTCCACGAATTATTGCTATTAAATCATGCTTATATTGTTTTCATGCTTATTAACTGCTTAAAATGAGATTTTGGTTAAATTGGATGGCCTTGTCTTCACGAGAGGCACCATCACGATCGGGTTCAGGGTTAAGGTCGTGACAAGTTGGTATCAGAGCCTAGGTTACATAGGTCTCACGAGTCATGAGCAGGGTTTAGTAGAGTCTCACGGATCGGTACGGAGAGGTCTGTATTTATCCTCGAGAGGCTGCAGAACATTTTAGGAAAAACTTCATACTTTTGAAATTCTTGTCGTGCGAACTTGTTGATCCAAGCACTAAACTTCTGTTATCCTATTCTCTCACAGATGCTGAGGACGCGAGCTACCGGACGAGGTGGACGACCACCAGTGCCACCCACTGAGGCCACCAGAGGCCGTGGATGCGGTCGTGGTCGTGGCAGAGGCAGAGCAATGACGGCAGCACCTGTTGATCCACCAGCTGCCCTAGCTCAGGATCAGGCTCCAGCAGCACCAATTCAAGCACCAGCTGTGCCCATCGTGATTTCGGGTCTTCAGGAGGCCTTGGCTCAGATCTTATCCATTTGCACTGGCCTGGCTCAGGCAGTTTCAGCCACCTTAGCAGCAGCTACTTCACAGGCCAGGGGAGGCAATCAGACCCCCGCTGCTAGCACCTGAGCAGGTAGTGCAGGAACTTTAGACACCGGGGCACCTCCAGCCCAGCCGGTTGCACCAGCCCAGGATTTCATGGTACCAGTTATGCTGGATGATGAGCAGCGTCGTCTTGAGAGGTTTGGTAGACTCCAGCCTCCGTCATTCACTGGTGCTGAGGGCGAGGATGCCTAGGGTTTTCTTGATAAGTGTCAGCTTATGCTCCATACAGCAGGGATTCTTGAGTCTCGTGGTGTGGTATTTACCACCTTTCAGTTTTCTGGAGCTGCCTTCACTTGGTGGGAGGCGTATGAGAGGTGTTGGCCGGTTGGTGCAGCGCCCCTTACTTGGCAGCAGTTCTCCGCTCTTTTCTTGGAGAAGTATGTGCTGCAATCCCGCAGAGAGGAGCTGCGTAGACAGTTCGAGTGGTTGCGACAGGGGAATATGACCGTGTCACAGTATGATTCGAGGTTTTCTGAGTTGGCTCGTCATGCCGTCTGGATGGTTCCAACAGATCGTGAGAGGATCAGGAGATTTGTTGATGGACTTAACTATCATCTCCATATTCTTATGACCAGAGAGAGAGTGTTGGGTGCTACGTTCGAGGAGGTGGTTGATATCGCTCGCGAGATTCAGACGGTTCGTCGCAGGAGCGAGAGGAGAGGGAGGCCAAGAGGCCTCAAGGATCGGGCAGTTATAGTGGTACTCCTTCGAGGGGCCAGTTTCAATATGGTAGAGGTCGTTCTTTCAGGACTGCTCAGTCAGCCCGTCTAGAGTATCACGGGGCATCTTCAGGTCATGGTTATCATGGGTCGCAGCAGGGCCAATGATCACTCAGCGCCCTTCCAGCTCAGAGTTCAGCTCGTGCTCCGTCAGCCTAGGGTTCTTCTATGCCGAGTGCATCTGCTAGACATTCCGGTGCGATGGGTTCCCTTCAGTCCCCTTCTCCAGCTCCAGGGAGCTGTTATGAGTGTGGCGATGGGCCACATGTGGAGGCAGTGTCCTCATCGTGGTGCTAGTTCGTCTTAGCAGAGGGGTCAGCCCTCGACTTCTGCTCCAGCTACTTTACCACCCGCCCATCCAGCTAGGGGTGGAGTTCAGGCAGCCAGGGGTCGCCCCAGAGGGGGAGGTCGATCAGGCGGCAGCCAGGCTTGTTTCTGTGCTATTCCAGGCAGGACAGATGCCATTGTTTCAGATGCTGTCATTACAAGTATTGTTTCAGTCTGCCATAAAGATGCCTTTGTATTATTTGATCCCAGTTCCACCTATTCTTATGTGTCCTCATATTTTGCTCATTATTTGGGTACGCCCCGGGAGTTTGTTGCTTTACCTGTTCATGTGTCTACCCCGGTGGGCGATACTGTTATTGTAGACCGTGTGTACCGGTCATGTGTGGTGACTATTGGGGGTCTGAAGACACGAATGGACCTATTGCTATTGAGCATGGTGGATTTTGATATCATTTTGGGCATGGATTGGTTATCTCCGTGTCGTGCTATTCTAGACTGTCATGCTAAGACAATCACTTTGGCTATGCCGGGTGTACCGCGGATCGAGTGGCGTGGTGTGACTGATTATGTTCCTAGTAGAGTGATGTCGTTCTTGAAGGCCCAGCGTATGGTTGGGAAGGGTTGCCTTTCATATCTAGCGTTTGTGAGGGATGTTGGAGCTGAGACTCCTAGCATTGATTCTGTTCCAGTTGTGAGGGATTTTCCCGATGTATTTCCTGCAGACCTGCCGGGCATGCCACCGGACAAGGATATTGATTTTGGTATTGACCTGGTGCCGGGCACTCAGCCTATTTCTACTCCGTCGTATCGTATGGCACCAGCAGAGTTGAAAGAATTGAAGGAGCAACTTCAGGAACTCCTAGATAATGGGTTCATTCGGCCTAGTGTGTCACCTTGGGATGCGCCGGTTCTATTTGTGAAGAAGAAGGATGGTACAATGAGAATGTGCATCGATTATAAGCAATTGAACAAGGTAACAATTAAGAACAAGTATCCTTTGCCTCGCATTGATGATTTATTTGACCAGCTTCAAGGAGCGCGAGTGTTCTCCAAGATTGATCTCCGTTCGGGTTATCACCAGTTGAAGATCAGGGATTCAGATATTCTTAAGACTGCTTTCAGGACTAGATATGGTCACTATAAGTTTCTTGTTATGTCTTTCGGGCTAACCAATGCCCCAGCAGCATTCATGCATTTGATGAATAGTGTATTTCGGCCTTACCTAGATTCGTTCGTTATTATATTCATTGATGATATTCTGGTGTACTCGCGTAGTCAAGAGGAGCACGCGGAGCATTTACGAGTTGTATTGCAGAGATTGAGGGAGGAGAAGCTTTATGCAAAATTCTCTAAGTGTGAGTTTTGGCTCAGTTCAGTGGCTTTCTTGGGGCACGTAGTGTCCAGCGAGGGTATTCAAGTTGATCCAAAGAAGATAGAGGTGGTTCAAAGTTGGCCTAGACCGTCCTCAGCCACAGAGATTCGTAGCTTTCTTGGGTTGGCAGGCTATTATCGTCGGTTTGTTCAGGGATTCTCATCCATTGCATCGCCCTTGACCAAATTGACTCAGAAGGGTGCTCCATTTGTATGGTCGGACGAGTGTGAGGAGAGCTTTCAGAAGCTCAAGACAGCCTTGATCACAGCTCTAGTATTGGTTTTGCCATCAGCTTTAGGTTCATATACCGTGTATTGTGATGCTTTGAGAGTTGGGATTGGTTGTGTATTGATGCAGGAGGGTAGAGTTATTGCTTATTCTTCTCGTCAGTTGAAGCCCCATGAGAAGAACTACCCCGTTCATGATTTGGAGCTGGCTGCCATAGTTCATGCATTGAAGATTTGGAGGCATTACTTGTATGGCGTATCTTGTGAGGTGT